>JASDQU010105685.1:52615-88584 GCA_032191745.1 Picea mariana | reverse complement strand
ATGAATATCATTAGATAATACATATGAAAGGATGAAATACAAATCATGTGGAAGACATTACAAGATAAGACCGAAATCAGAAATCAATCTTGAAGAGACTTGGAAAAAGTAAAGACAGAAAGAAGTCAACAATCGAAAGGAAAATGAAGAAAGACTTATGACGACAACTAAGATGAAAGCATGGACTCTATTAGACAAGAGAGCCAATTATATATTGCAGAAGACAATAAGGATGTAGATGGAAGCATGGACTCTATTATATATTGTAGAAGACAATAATGACAAAGACAGAAGCATGGACTCAATCAGACGAAGTGAACAGATTATATGCACTCTTACATGAAGAAAAGATTAGGAGGGAGCTGATCCTATGATCCATTAAAGATAATGAAAAGTATATATCCATGGTAGCAGTCATGAAAGACAACACGTGTTCAGCTCAACCGCAGAAGAAGACCTTTTCAAAGAAAAGCCTTAAAGTATTCCTTGTTGTCCATCTAGATATGTGATCCTATGATAAAAGGAAGTGGAATCTCTAGGGCATGGAATCTATAATAAACTCCATGAACCCAAAATCTAAAGAAGAACATGAAGATTCCAAGAAAGAAAGAAAAGTAAGAAAAACCAGTCATTACATCAAGAATCACAAGATTACCAGCCTGATATGAACTCACTAAAAGCAATCAAGAAGAAGAACTGAAAGATGTGATGAAGAACAGTGTACAGAAGACTTATGAATGAAAGAATTGCGAGATCTACATCTAGAGGTTCTCTCATATGGAGGGAGAAGACTATGATGATTGATTGTTCTAGTACACCAGACTTATCCCTATATAAGTCATTATATTATCCGCAACATCCATGAGTCAGAATTCTACATCAGATGAATACAAAGATTGTTCTCCAGGAGAAATTGAGTAAAGAGCACATGCAGAGAAATCTCAAGACTTTGAGGCATACCAGAAAGATACTCCTATATGCAGATAAGAAAAAGACAACTTGGTGGAGAGCCTTCAGTGCACAGTAGAAGTGTGGTGAAGATTAACTATAACATCAAGATGACTACTCAGAAGATCAGATCTCATGATGACAGAAGAAATACCACATGGATATGTTCTAGTTCTCCAACGAGTATATACTCTATTGTTCAGATATACATGAAGCCTTCACAGTATTCCAGACTACAGTGCAATCATTACATTATCCATGATGAAGTCCAGAAAGGAGAAAGTGATTCTCAAATACATATGTCCGTAGATGAGCAGATAAGCATACATTTTGGTAAAACCTATATTCAAGATGAAAGAACTTGCATACTCAAGCTAGAGCTCATGGAAACAACTCTATTAACTTGAAGGGAAGACTTTCCAAACTATAAGAAGGTTCACAAACATTTATTTTTGTGATTTAAATAACTCTCCAGTTAGGAGGGAGCATTTATTTGCAATTAAAAAAAAAATAGACCAAGATTTGACAGATGCTTTCCTCTTCGGAAAGTGGATTGAGATTTCTGACGGACAATGACTTCCCATTGTAGTTAACATGGGAGGCAAACTGATTGCTGATGTATCATAGACAATGACTTCCCATTATGGAGAGTGGTCTAGGATAGTCATTCTTATTGGTAGTCACTCTGAGTAGTGGTCAAGTAGAATGGTCCGCCTCACCGGGCAGACATTCTTTCGAAGTTCACAGTTGTGGGAGGTTTCGAAGAATCATCCATTTTGGAGGTTGATGCAAGACAGACATTCCTCAAGGGCAGACTCATTCTTTCTAGGTTACACTTGTTTAGTGTTGGAGGGATGGCCTAGGGTGGGGAATGGTCTAGACAGTTACTCCTCGAGGGCAGACTCATTCTCTCCAGGTTACAACTTATTTGGTGTCGAAGGAATGGCCCAGGGTGTGGAGTAGTCCAGGCTCAACAATCAGGGATAGTTATTCCTCGAGGGAAGACTCATTCTCTCCAAGTTACACTTTGTTTAGTGTCGGAAGAATGGCCCAGGGTGGGGAATAGTCCAGGATAGTCATTCCTTAGGGCAGACTCATTCCCTCCAGGTTACACTTTGTTTAGTGTCGAAGGAATGGCCCAGGGTAAGGAATGGTCCATACATTTCTCGAGGGCAAACTCATTCTTTCTAGGTTATAGTTTTTTTAGTGTCAGAAGAATGGCCCAGGGTGGGAAATGGTCTAGGTTCAGAAATTAGAAACAATCCTTCCTCCTTGGTTGAGAAGAATGAGGCAGATAACCCATTATTGATATTCTATGTTGAGGGAAAACATTCTTTCAGACCTCACAGATGTGAGTGAAATATTGGCCCAGATGATTATTATTGACGTTCTATATTGAGGGAAGACATTCTTTCAGATATCAAAGACATGAGTGAAAGATTGGCCCAGATGATCATTGTTGATATTCTATACTGAGGGCAAACACTCTTTCAGATCTCACATACGTGAGTGAAAGATTGGCCCAATTGATTTAGTTTTTATGATAACATTGTTTCTATGAATATGAAGACTACTGTGGTGGAAGACATTCTTTCAGATCTCATATATGTAAGTGAAATATTGGCCCAGATGATATAGTTTTTATCATAACATTGTTTCTCTGTAGGATGATCTCAGATGTTTATTATGAAGACCATATGACAGTAGATGAGGACTACTATGGTGAATGTGTTTCACTGCTCGCAACTATACATTGTTGATCAAGTACTTGTGTGTTACTTGATGTGGTAGTTAACCACTGTATTCTAGTTGTGTACTACTATGAATAGACACAAGTGTGTTCTATCCTTGTTCTAATTGCCTTGAAGACTATCAACAGATTATTGGAGATCATCATTCAGATGAATGATGAACAGATATTTTCCAGACGGAAAACAGTTCAGATCTTTTACTCCTCTTGTATCACTCCATGGTGAGAGTTACTTATCCAACATCATATCTAACTACTTATATGAAGTATGGTTTCGAGAGATGATGCAGCTGATGGTGATGGTGATGCTCATGATCTAGTCATGAAATAGTCTAGATGACCATATTGATGCTACCGGGTAAATGGTATGTTTTTGTGCTCAAGTCCATTACCTGTAAATACCTCTCTATCTAGGAGGGAGTGTTAATATTATGGTAGCTATGGGAGGTATTTACCCCCATGTGTGAACCTAATGAGAATAGAAGACTCTGGAAAGCAAGAGAAACCCTAATGAGTTGGCTGATAACCCTAGAAGCCTTATCAGCTCAAGAAGAAAATTTATATTAGGCTATTAGCCTCCAAGAGAAGAAGTTGGCCATAATTAATAATAATATACTGAATAGACACATACTCAGAAGGAGAATTTGGCCCCAACAAACTGGTAGGATTACTATAAATACAGGGCACCAGTTCTCATTTGATAGCATCTCAGAATTGCAGTTTCCCAGTTGGTGTGCACTACAGTTGTAGTTTGGTGCATAGGTTTGGAGGAGGGTTCCAAGTGTAGCTGCAATAGTAGCTAGTTTCAATATTGGCTTGGATATCTCTTGGCTAGGGTTTGGAACATCTGATCAGTCTTTTGTGATGTGCTATCCTTGGGGATTGATGCGCTACTCTTTATTTGGCCATCTAGCCTAGGGTTTTCTTTCAGAGGAATTCTCAGGTCAAGGTTAAGGTGCTCAGAGGGAGGCTTCAGCCTGTGGTTGGGTGACGAGGGTATAGTCAATGGTAAAACGAGCACACCATCTTCTATATTCTAACACTTCCTCCCAATATTTGTCCATATCGCAACCCCTTTTCACAAAAAAATGAAATTGAGCAAATGGTCTAGGAAATCCTTAATGCAAGAGTTATCTTCCCTAGTACAAGCCCTTACTCTTCTCCTGTAGTCATGGTTCGAAGAAAGAAGGTTCTTGGAGAATGTGTCCCGACTTCCGTGCCCTTAAAAAACTGACCATTAAAGACAAATTTCCCATTCCTGTCATTGATGACCTCCTGGATGAATTGAGTGGCGCCCGATTATTTACTAAACTTGATCTCCACTCAGGCTATCACCAGATACATATGAAAGAGGCAGACATTCCCAAGATGGCCTTTTGCACTCACAAGGGCCACTATGAGTTTTTGGTCATGCTCTTTGTCTTGTGTAATGCCCCCTCCACCTTCCAAAGCCTCATGAATCATGTCTTCCGTCCCTTTATCCATCATTTTGTCTTAGTTTCCTATGATGATATCTTCATCTATAAAAAAACCTAGACAGACCATCTTACTCATGTGGATCAAGTTCTCCATCTCCTCTCCCAGCACCAACTTTTCCTGAAATAGTCTAAATGTTCTTTTGTTGCCTCAGAAGTAGAATACTTGGGTCATCTGGTTGGAAAGGATGGCATCAGGGTGGATCTGAAAAATATTGAATCTATTCAAGACTGGACACACCCAAATACTCTCAAAAGATTGCGTGGATTTCTAGGCTTAACAAGCTATTATCGCTAGTTTGTTAAGAACTACAGAAAGATTGCAACACCTCTCACTGCTTTCCTCAAGAAAAAATCTTTCACTTGGAATCCAACCACTGCTCAAGCTTTTCAAACCTTGAAGATGACCATGTGCACCACTCCGGTTCTAGCCCTTCCTAATTTCCCAAATACCTTTGTGTTGGAATGTGATGCCTCAGGGAAAGGAATCGACGTTGTCCTTATGCAAGAAGGTAAACCTTTGGCCTTCATCAACAAGGAACTATTTGAAAAGAATCTAGGAAAACCCATTTATGAAAAGGAAATGTTGGCTATTTTGCATGTCGTTGATCCGTGGCACCCTTATCTCTTGGGCAATGCTTCCAAATTAAGACCGACCATCAAAGCCTCAAGTACTTTTTGGAAAAACACATTTCCTCATAGCAGCAATAAAAATGGGTGACTAAGATATTTGGCTATGATTATGAGATCATTTACAAGAAGAGAAAATACAATGTAGTGGCGGATGCACTGTCCCAAAAATATGAAGAAGAAGGATCCTTTTCTTCTCTTTCCTTCATTGTTCCCGATTAGCTCCAATCTGTGCACTAGGAATGGCTTCAAGATCCCAAAAGTTCGCATCTGATCCAGTAATTGCATACCAAGGCTCTGGCTCCCCCAGGGTACTCTTGGCTATAAGATGAGCTTTGATACAAAGGCCATTTGTATTTAAGTAAACAATCAAAGCTTAAATCCATGGTAGTTTCTGAGCTTCATGCTACACCCACAGCGGGGCACTTAGGGTTCAATAAAACATATGACAGGGTCAAACATTCTTTTTTCTGGGATGGTATGAAATAGGACATCTGTAATTTTGTCGCTGAATGTGAGGTGTGTCAATACAACAAAAAATAAACAGTCAAATCTCTGGGCACACTACAACCGCTTCTGATTCCTCCTACTATTTGGAAGGATATCTCTATGAAATTTATTACCGGCTTACCCAAATCAAGGAATAAATCAGTCATAATTGTGGTTGTGGATTTCCTTTCCAAGTATTCTCATTTCTACACTCTTCAACACCCATTTACTGCATCCACGGTGGCTCAAATTTTCATGGACCAGGTCTTCAAGCTTCATAGCATGCCACACTCTATTGTTTTTTATCATGACCCAACTTTCACAAGCAATTTTTGGTAAGATCTGTTTAAGATATAGGGCACCCAATTGCATCTCATCACAACTTATCATCCCCAGAATGATGGTCAAATGGAAGTTGTCAACAAGTGTTTGGAAACATATCTGAGGTGTTTTTCCTCTGAAAAACAACATCAGTGGTCTCAATGGCTACCCCTAGCCAAATGGTGGTACAACAAGTCCTCCCATACAACTACTCACATGACTCCTTTTGAAGCGGTGTATGGACAAAAGCCACCTTCAGTTCTCTCATACTTACCGGGTAACTCAAAGGTCTAGGCAGTTGACCAAACTCTTATAGTTCGAGAGGATATTCTCCATACCCTTAAATAGAACTTGGTTATGGCACAAAATCACATGAAGCAACAAGCAGATCAAGGTCCCTCTAAATGTCAATTTGTATAAGTGGATCAGGTGTTTCTGCGACTGCAACCATACAAGAAAACTTCCCTCAAGGCCGAGCATTGTCAGAAGATAGCGCCCGAATTTTATGGTCCTTATACAATTCTCAATCATGTGGGACAAGTCACATATTAGTTATCTCTGCGTAGTCAGTCGAAGCTACATCCATTTTTTTCATGTTTCATGCTTAAAGAAGCTGATTGGAACTAGGTGCCAAATTCAAACCAACCTTCCTGAGCTAGCTGAAGAAGGATCCATTTGGATACATCCATAAGTAGTTTTGGACCAGCATGAGTGTTGCCTACATCAGAGAACCATCAAGAAATCGCTAGTCCAGTGGAAAGATACGACTCCAGCAGAAGCCACTTGGGAACCAACTACCATTCTGCAGCAGTTTCCACATCTAAAGCCTTGAGAACAAGGCTATTTTTAAATGGGCGGACATGTTAGGGTCCTAACCCACACATAGATAGATCAATATATTCGGTTGTAATAAAGGTCAATATTAATAACGCCTTTCAATGAAATAGAATAAGGCGGATGTAAGAAGACCTAATAGAAGCTTTCACTTCTAGAAAGATTTTCCTCTAGATGCTTTTTTTGATAGACATATTTAGTATAAATAAGGGTTGAGCATATGAAAACCCTAGCTTGGAGATTATTGTAACAGAGCATTGCTCGATTGGAGGTTGTCCCCTCGAAGAGGCCTGTGAACATTGCTTTCTGAATCAAAGTGTTATTTTTGTTGTTGTTCTTATATCATTTATGTGTTATTGTGGAGATTATGCTGGAGATATTACTATTATTCTACCATTTCTAGCATTTTATTTTTGTTCTGCATATTCATTATATCTGGTATCTTGCAGAATTGAGGAGAAATTGCAGAAAACAATGGTAAGTGAAAACAACATCGTTCTGAATTAGACAATACTAAAAGATTAAGTGGTACCCAAAAAGTAAAATTTGGCAGAGACTTTTTAGGGTGTGTTGAGAGCTCAACAGGTCTCTTCTAGAAGGTCGACTCATCTAGTGGTTTGGGTTATCACATGCAATGATTTCACTATGGTTTTCTATATTGTAAGAACCAACATCAACAATGATTTAAACAATAATATCCTCACCATGGTTAGACTATAGCCACTCTCTACATAATGGATCCAAAATAGAAACAATATATATGTCGATTTTCATGTATTCTAGGTCTTTAGACATTATTAGAGGAATTTTTTGGGTATGGATTCAATCACTATTATGATAATCATATCTCTAACCAACAAAACTTAACAAAAGAATCAATTTCAATACTCCATTAAATCATAACATCGACATCATTTGGGGCTACAACCACATCCACAAATATATTGATGTCTTGATCTATAAATTGTCTTGTATATTCCATTGAAACAATTCATCACAACAGATCCAACAAACAAAATTCAAATCTATGATATGAAGGTTAAATTCCTTTAGATTCAAGAATATTTAGTTATTGGTTTTATTCTTATGCATGAAATAGATAAAATGCAGAAAATAGAGAACAACAACATAAAATCACTCAACATCCACAAAATCACACAAATATTTTTTTTGGGAAACCCTTACGGGAGAAAACCTAGCGAGAAGGTGAGGTTTATTTGCTCTATTTTCTATGGTATTGAAATAATGCAAGTGCAAAGGAGAAGGAAATCTCTATGGAGTTACTTGAGAGTTGTGGCCTATTAGGATGCTACTACACATTAACCCCCTTTGTTATGCTCAATAATTTCTCACTCTGAGTTTCTCTTCTTAGCTATGGAACAAAATACAGTAGTATATAATGGAACCCCTTCTCCTCCTAGTGGCTTATTATTTAATATAGCTCGATAGCCATATAGGGGTAGGTTTTTTACTTCCTCAACCCTTAATTGTGATAAAGTTTCGTGCCTTCTAGACATTCCTTGAAATTACATATGTGGATAGCCCCATCTGCATGAGAAAAGGAGGCTAATGTTGCATCCTCTCATACCATGGTTGTCAACAAGGTAGGTCAACATATGGGAGGCATACCTTTTTCATACAAGATCTGATTAATGCATGGTCTACATCAATGGAAAGGTATAAGAGTCTAGAAAATGATGAAGGGGGTGGGTGCAACTTCCATACAAAAAAAAACCCAAAAACATTATTTAATGCCTCAAAGTGGCTCTGAAAGGTTCAAGACCACAATTTTTCAACGTAAGACCTACCACTAAAATGGCGTTGCAAGTTGTTTCCTCCAATTTTTTCCACTCTAAAAGCATCGAGAGAGATGAAAAATAATGTAATGATCTAATCCAAATCATGTATAAGGCCATCAAATAACTAATAACTATTTCTAAAGATTTAAGGTCAACTAGAGATCTGGTATGATACATGAAAATAAAGTAGAAGTAAATAAGTAAAACAAAGAAACAATAAACACTCACAATTTATCTTTGAAACCATTCATCAAGAAAACCAAGATTAAAGTATATCTTCATTATCCTTGGCAATCAAACCACTTGAGGAATTTTACAATGTAGCATATTAAACCTTTAAATAGGATTTCTCACGTTGACACCATGGGGTTGTTAACTACCTATGGTTAACACATCATTTGAGTTAATTGAGATCAATCTAACCACTCTTTGACCTAGTCAAGACTAAACTACCATGGTGTTTATAAGGAACAAATTAAGTTCTTTTGTTTTTTAGGGTTGTTTTTCGTTGGTTGGGTGAATGGATAGGCAACCCATCAATGTTATCGAAATTGGTCATTTGATGTTTGACTTCAGAGAGTAGATGGTTTTGGTGAGACTAATTTGGGTCAGACACTTAATCAATTGAGTTAGTTACTGATTCAATACTTGATTGAATAAAATACTAGTTTGATTGACTCCATTAAGTATATAAAATTATTTTTAATGGGTTCTTAGATAACTATTTGAAACTTTAAAATTCAAACAAATAGGGTGTTGGTTGTGGAGCCAGATTATCTTCTAGATTCAGAGGTATTTTTTTTAGCCATGTTTATACCCCATGAAGACTTTACACCCGAGAATAATGTACACTCTTCCACGCAGGGGAGTGAAGAGGGTTATTACCCCCTCTGCGGGGTCCGGGGGCAACTGGACCCCTAACGGGGGTTCGGGGGTGAAGCCCCTGAAGGAAAAATTACCTTGTAAATGTATATTTTAGTTTCATTGTAAATCTAGACCGTTCATTATAAGGTCACAGATCTAACGATATAAATTATGTTAGGGTTTTTTTCCCTATAAGGTAACCCTCTGTTATGAGGGAAATGTATTGGGAATATGCATTATGGAAAATATTGTATTATGAGATAGGATATTATGAGAGAAATAAGAGGAAGTTATAGTGGGTTTGTTGTAGGTTGTATCCCTTCATTTGTTGGATAATAATAAAGGAAGGACCTGGAAATTTCTCTAGTGGACGTAGCCCACACTGGGTGAACCACGTATATCTCTGTCTCTATTGTATTGTGTATCTTCTGTGTTTTTATTTGCACATTTGTTTTATTTTATTTCTCCATGATCTTGTTTTTCTAACAACTGGTATCAAAGAAAAAGGTAACTCGCAGGAAAATAGGGTTCCTGGTTCGAGTGGGAGCAATGGCAGAAGATGGAAATTTTAGGGTCAAAAAATTTAACGACCAAAACTACCAGTTATGGAAGATGCAGATGGAAGATTATTTATATCAGAAGGATCTATTCCTACCATTGGGCACAATAGAAAATAAGTTGATGACTATGAAGGATGAAGAATGGGATATTCTTGATAGAAAGGCTCTAGGAATGATACAGTTGAGCTTGGCAGCGTCAGTGGCTTTCAATATTTTGAAAGAAAAGACAACGAAGGGTTTGATGGACACATTGGCTAAATTGTATGAAAAACCATTGGGGTCTAATAAGGTATTTCTAATGAATATGTTACTTAATATGAATATTTCAGAAGGTGGGTCTGTTGCAGATCATTTAAATGAATTTAATACGACTACTAATCAATAGAGTTCTGTAAAACTGGACTTTGATGATGAGGTCAGGGCTCTTCTAATATTGTGCTCATTTCCAGAAAGCTGGAATGGCTTGGTCATGGTTGTAATTAACTTTATATCTAGTTCATATAATTTAAAATTTGATGATGTTGTTGGTGTTATCCTTAGTGAGGAAATTCGACAGAAAAGCACAGGTGAGACATCAGGTAATGCGTTGAACATGGATAGCACGGGAAGATAAAAGGATAGAGGAAAGGGCCCAGTGAACCATGGGAATTCTAGGAAGGGAAGATCCAAATCCAGACTTGGAACGATAGAAGACTAGAATTGTGGGAATAAATGACATCTGAAGAAAAATTGTAGATCTCCAAAGAAACAAAGAGATGGACAACATGAGAGAAATTAGGAAGAAAATGTAACAGGTGATGTGTTACAAGATGCTTTGATTCTTTCTATAGATAATATTTCTAAGTCTTGGGTAGTATATTTAGGGGCTTCATTTCATGCCACACCCCATAGGAAAAATTTTCTATATTATGTTCAAGGTGATTTGGGGTAAGATCATTTGGGTGATGATGCACCATTCAAAATTGTTGGAATGGGAAAGGCAAAAATAAATAAAAGAAATGGAAACCAATGGTTGTTGAAAGAGGTAATACATGTTTCAGATCTAAGGAAAAATCTAATTTCAACAAGACAGTTGGAAAGTGAAGCTTGTATATCCATATTTACAGATAATACATGGAAGGTCGTCAAAGGATCATTGGTGATAGCAAAAGGATAGAAGGTAGGTACATTGTATTTATGTACTGGTAGTACTAACTCTTCTATCTCTTTATATTTTACTAGAGTGGATACAACATTGTGGAATCATAGTCTTGGATACATGAGTGAGAAGGGGATGCAAATAATTCACAAAATAAATGTGTTTCCAGATATTAAACAAATTCATTTGGACTTTTGTGACCATTTTGTTTATGGAAAACATAAGAGAGTCAAGTTTATCAGAGTTAGAAAAGTGAAGAAGAGTGAAAGGTTATAGCTTGTGAATACAGATGTATGGGGACCATATCAGGTATCATATCTTGGTGGATCTCATTATTATGTTACTTTTATTGATGACACAACTAGAAAAACTTGGGTTTATTGCATTCAACAAAAATATGATGTTTTTTATACTTTTAAGAAATTGAAAGCTTTGGTTGAGAATGAGACAAGAAAAAGTTTGAAGCGTCTCAGATCAGATAATGGAGGTGAATATTGCAGCAAGGAGTTTTATGATTACTCTTCATGCCATGGGATTCATAGAGAGAAGACAGTTCCAAGAACACCACAAGAAAATGGTGTGTCAGAAAGGATGAACAGGACAATCATAGAGCGTGCAAGGAGTATGAGATTGCATGCTGATTTTCCCTTAGAGTTCTGGGCAGATGCTGTAGATACTACTATTTACTTAATAAACAGAGGACCTTGAATATATTTGGATGTTAGAATTCCAGAGGAGGAATGTATAGGAAAAAATAAAAACTATTCTTTTTTGAAAACTTTCGGTTGTGAAGCATTTGTCCATATTGATAAAGAAAATATAACAAAGCTTGAGGAAAAATCCAAGAAGTGTACATTTATTGGATACGTTGTTAATGGTTTTGGTTATCGCTTATGGGATTATAAAAATAAAAAAATAATTAGGAGTAGAGATGCCATATTCAATGAGAAGGTCATGTACAAAGATCAATTGCAGGGAAAGAAATAGGAAAAAGAAAAAACAGAATACACAATGCTTGATGAGATCACTGGAAAATAAATTCCAAAGGAACTAGAAAATCAAAATGTACAACAACATGAGCAATAGGTACCTCAAACTTTTGCAAGTGAAGTTATAATATCTACCAAGTTAAGTATACCCCCTGAACAATACTCTCCTTCATTGTATTATTTATTGTTGACTCATTCTGGTGAACCAAAATGTTATGAAGAGGCAATGTAGGTAGACACCAAAAAGAAGTGGGAGAAAGACATGAAAGAGGAAATAGATTCCTTGGTAAACAACCATACTTGGGACTTGGTTCAGTTGCTACAGGAAAAAGAGCATTTCATAATAAATGGGTTTACAAGTTGAAGGAAGAATATGGAAGAATAAAGTGGTACAAGGCTAGACTTCTTGTAAAGGGGTTTACACAAAAGAAAGGTATAGATTTTGATGAAATATTTTCTCCTGTTGTTAAAATTACTTCAATTAGGACTATTTTAAGTCTTATGGTAGTAGAAAATTTGCATCATGAGCAATTAGATGTTAAAAAAACTTTTCTCCATGGGGATTTTGAGGAAGAGATTTATATGTAGCAGCCACAGGGGTATGAGGTCAAAGGGAAGGAAAATTTGGTATGCATGTTGAAGAAGATCTTGTATGGCCTAAAGGAATCTCCAAGGTAGTGGTATTTGAATTTTGACAGGTTTATGATAGAACATGGTTATAGTAGATGTCATTCTAATCACTTTGTGTATTTCAAAAATCTAGAAAATGGAAGCTATATTATCTTGCTATTGTATGTAGATGACATACTTGTTGCAGGGTCTAATATGCAAGATATAAATGTTCTTAAGAAGAAATTAGATAATTCATTTGTGATGAAGGATTTAGGTGCTGCAAAGAAAATCCTTGGTATGAGAATAACACGAGACAGGAAAAATCACAAATTGACATTGTCTCATGGTGAGTACATAAAGAAGGTTTTGGAAAGGTTCATAATGTAGAATGCAAAACCAGTTCGTACACCATTGTCTAGCCATTTCAATTTAACAAAGGAAATGTGTCCCAAAATATAGGTGAAGATAAAATACATGTCTAGGGTACCTTATTCATCAACAGTTGGAAGCTTGATGTATGCAATGGTTTGCACAAGACTAGATATTTCACATGCAGTGGGAGTTCTGAGCAGGTATATGAACAATCTAGGTAAAGAACATTGGGAGACAGTAAAGCGAATTCTCAGGTATTTGAGAGGTACTGCTACTCATGCATTATGTTTTGGAGGTTCAAACATTATTCTATAGGGATATGTTGATTCAAATATGGTAGGTGATAAAGATAGAAAGAGGAGAACCACATGGTATTCTTTTACTATAGGCGGAACAACAGTAAGTTGGATTTCAAAACTGCAAAAGATTGTTGCAATTTCAACAACAGAGAAAGAGTATGTTGTTGCTACAAAGGCTAGTAAAGAAATGATTTGGTTGCAGAGTTTTATGAAGGAATTGGGAAAGATGCAGGAGAATAGTAGGTTGTACCTTGATAGTGAGAGTGCCATTCATCTTGCAAAGAACTCAACCTTCCATTCGAATACTAAGCATATACAATCGAGGTACCATTTCATATGATCTGTCTCGGAAGATGGAGATTTGAATTTGGAAAATATACACACTAGACAAAATCCTGTAGACATGTTAACAAAGAGAGTAACCAGGGAGAAATTGAGTTGTTTCTCAGTTTCAGTTGGTCTTAACGCATGAAGGTGAAGATGAAAAATTTTCCAGGTCCAAGAAGGTTCATAGTCCAGAAGATACAACAATGATGGAGTTGTTGAGATCAGTCTCCAAGTGGGAGATTGTCAGTTGTGGAGCCTGCTTATCTTCCATATTCACAGGTCTTTGTTTTCAGCCATGTTTATACCCCATGAAGACTTTACACACTAGAATAATGTACACTATTCCATGTGGGGGAGTGCAGAGGGGGGTTATCTCATATGCAGGGTATGGGGGCAAGCGGGCAGCGTCCCCCGATGGGGGTTCGGTGATGAATCCCCTAAAGGAAAAATTTCCTTGTAAATGTATATTGTAATTTCCTTGTAAATTTTGATCGTTCATTATAAGGTCATAGATATAATGGTGGAAGTTATGTTAGGGTTTTTTTCCCTAGAAGGAAACCCTATGTTATGAGGGAAATGTATTGCAACTATGCATTATGGCGAATATTGTATTCTGAGATAAGAGATTGTGAGAGAAAGAAGAGGAAGTTACAATAGGTTTGTTGTAGGTTGTATCCCTTCATTTGTTGGATAATAATAAAGGAAGGATCTAGAAATTTCTCTGGTGGACGTAGCCCACACTAGGTGAACCACGTATATCTGTGTCTCTATTGTATTGTGTATCTTCTGTGTTTTATTTCTGCATTTGTTTTATTTTATTGCTCCACAATCATGTTTTTCTAACATAGGTTTTGAATTTGAATGAGATGGTTACAAAGTTAGATTCCCCATGGAATTCCAAAAATATGGATCAGAGCATTGAGAGAAATCCATATATAAAAAAAGTAGTATTGTAAAAGGAATCATTTAAGTCCTTTAGATATGAAACTTGGCCCTAGTTTCCTATTAGTATAACATTATCTCTTGTTCTTGGGTTTGATGTTAATGACGATGATGAAAATGATGACAATGATGATGATGATGATGATGATGGTGATAGAAATGGAAATAAAGATTAGGAGGAGAACGATGATGACGCTTATGTGGAGGAAAAAAATTATGATGATGATGACGATTATGAGGAGGACAATGGAAATGGTGATTATGGTGGTAACAATGATCAAAATGATGATGATGATGATGAAAATGATAATGATGAAGATGACGACGACGATGAAGGTTATGATCATTATGATTAGGACGATGACGATGATGATGATGAAAATAATATTGACGACAATGATGATGGCGATGATGACAATGAAAATGATAGCATTGATGATGTTCATGATGATGATGATGATGATGATGATGATGATGATGATAAGGAAAATGTTGATTCTAGTGATTATGGTGATGAAAATGATCACGATGATCATGATGATGAGGATAATGATGATGATGACAGTTATGATGATGAGGGTAATGACAATGGAAATAATGATGATGATAAAAATGTCAATGTTGATGATAATGAAAATGACAATGATTATTATGATGATGAAAATGATCATGATGATGAAAATGATGACGGTGATGCTGATGAGGAGGAGGATGAGGAGGATGAGGAGGAAGAAGATGAAACCAATGTTGATGATGATGATGATAATGATGATGACGATGATGAAGATGATGATTATGATGTTGTTGTTGATGATGATGATGATGATAGTGATGAATATAATGATGAAAAGAACAAAGATGAAAATGATGGTGATGGTGAAAATTATTAGGGTGATAATAATGATGAAAATGATGGCAATGATGGCAATGATGGTGATGACAATGATGACGATGATGAATATCATGACAATGACAATCATGATAAAGGAAATGATGATGACCATGATAATGATGAGGGGAAGGAGGAGAAAAATGATAATGTTGATTATGGTGATGGAAAATGACGATGAAGACGATGATGATGATGATGATGATGGTGATGACAATAATGATGATGATGATGATGATGATGATGGTTATGTTGAAGATGATGAAAATGATGATGATCATGACCATGACGATGGTGATGGTGATGATAATGATGGTGGTGGTGGTGGTGGTGGTGGTGGTGATGGTGGTGGTGGTGTTGATGGTGGTAGTGGTGGTGGTGATGACAATGAGAATGGCAATGAGGAGGAGGAGGACAACGATGATGATGATGATGATTGATGAATGAGAATCCTTTCAACCTTAGAAATGCGTGATCATTCCATCACATCAAAGTGAATTCAAGAAGGGGAGAGGTGCCAACCCTCTCATTTTTCCCTTGAATTTAAAAATTCAATGTAAATAAATGCCATTAAATGTTGTAAGGTTGGTAGATCCGAGTTATTTATTTTTTATAGGTAGTAGAAAAAGAGACAATAATGAGATCTGAGTTGTACATATCTTGATCATTGCCTCAACTCTGAATTTTTAATGGCCATTTAATGTAGTAAGCCTCAGTAGATAGGCATTGTAAATGGTGATTAGACACCACTGGTGTAGCTTAGAGGGAAATCTCAATGAACCCCTCTTATATAAATATTTGTAACATATGCCCAGAAAAGGCTGCTGAAAGGTTGATAGAAAATCATTGTAAGCCAAAGAGACAAGGAAGAGAGAGTTGAGACTTTGTTGCAGTCCGAGCTTGCACATATTGTAATTGACATTGACATTAACAAAAAAGAGAGGATTTCATTGTTTATGAGTTTGTATGTGGTGAATGTTTGTTTTATGAATGTCATATGTGTGTTTTATGAATACATGTTGTAGATGTATGTGATAGAATTCATCTGCAGGGATAACATAGACTTCACTATCTGCATGTCAGTTTGATGGGTTGTTTTGGGTTCTTTTAGGATAAGTGCAAGGAGTGCATGACAGAGTATTGAGAACTCCATGAGTTAGTGAGAGAAGTGAACATTTGAATTTCAAATAGAATTTAGAGGAGAATCTACCAGGAGGGCACACCAGAATAGTTTATAGACTCAGGAAGAGCCTGGAAGTTACTAAACCCATTAGAGGAGAAACTTTGCAGAGAAGGAACAAAAGACTGAGTTGTTGAACACTCTATAGAGATCTTCCAGGAGAGAATTGAGTAGGTGAAAGTGTCCACAAGTTAAATATGTTTTGAGTTCAGAGGGAGAGATAAGTTTCAAGGAGGGAAACCCAGAGTTACTAAATACTCTGTAAGCTCAACAAGGAGTGATTTGAGCAGTTGCGAGTGCAGAGAGCCAATACTTACCTAAAGTATTGGTGAAGTTATAGAGAACCAGATTTGTTAAACCAGGCTAACACTTTGAAACAGTTAGAAAAAGTGTTGAAAGACAACCATTTGAAGGCTTAGTCAAGTGCAAGGAGTGCACCATAGGTAAAGCAGTTTCTCCTTACAATCTCAAGAAGAAGAGCATCGAATTGCTAGGAGGGCACCAAAAAATCCTTTGAAGGAAGCACAGGGCTGAGACCCCTAGGAGATTGAGTAAGCTAAAAGCTCAAGAGGAGTAGTGCAACTTTGCACGTAGAGTGCAAGTGTGCCTTGGAGCCAAAGTCCACTTTAGTTGGAAAAGATGAAAGTTGAGATAATATTTTTATAAGCACAAACAAGGATCAAAGTAGTCAAGCTTGCAGAAGGATCAGAGGCCACAACTTTTGACACTTGAAAATTATTCGAATTCGGGAGAATGCCAAAGATCAGGAAGAGGAGAAACAACATCCAACATATCAATTGCAGGAGAAGATCTGAGTCATCCTATCCCAATTCTAGATGTCAGAAGGAGCGCACAGAGGAGGATCAGATCCCATCCATCGGATCTAAGTGTGAAGGACCAAGAGTCATTGGATGTAGGTAAATGCACAGAATTTAATCCTTTTAAGTGCACAGGAGAGTGGAATCGTGAAGTCCTGAAGAGGATCGAGACCATCCATAATATAGAGTGATAGGTGGTGAAGGATTTGAGAGAGAAGAAAATATGTTATTCTTTAGATTCCTTCGAAACATTGTGCTCGGAATTTTGAAAGTGTTCAAGGAGCGGGATTGTCGATGTTTGGAAGAGTGAAGTGAATCCTAATCGTCGGTATCAAGGAGGATACATGGCATCCGACCAGAGATTTCAAGAGGTAGAGCTATGAAAGATTTGCATGGAGTAAAAGTCAGTTTTCATGAAGCCGTGAAAGATGAAGAAATATGTATTGTCACATCCATATGGACACATGGGGAAGATCAGTGTGTTTTGACAGAAATTTACTTCGAAGGATAGTGAGGGAGGAGTGTGAAAAACTCCTGAAGCCTGAATTAGCAAAGTCAATCGTGACCATCGATTTGGGAACAAAACACGTCACCAGATCATGGACTTCAAGGAAGAGTGAGGAGAAAGTGGAGTCGTTGAACAAAAGTCATTTGAAGTTCCAGAGGTAGGAAGCCATCCTAGCCATTGATTGTGTGGAAACGTGGTGTCATCTCTATCACTTTGGTGATAGAGTACTTCCGAGAAAAAAAGAGTGAAGGTAAAAACTGTATCGAAGGTTGAAGCATCGAACTCCATATAAAAAATTTGTTGGAAAAGGATGCATGGTGCTTGATCCATAGCTCTGGGTACTGAGCACTTAGGGGGAAAAGGGCGTTTGAGCAAACGAAATTTGTAAAAACGTCAGAGCCTGAAGTCACTATGGGCTGTTGATCTAAGTGAGGGGAGGGGACCATCGATCTCCACACCAGTTGAGCTTCTCTAGTTTAGAGTTTAGGAGAAAAAGGAGTGGGGGCATAGCAGAAGGAGATAGCTCTCATTAGTCAAATTTTTGAAAGGAGAACAACGGCTTGGCAGGATCCCGTGTGCTTCATAGGACCTGCACCTTAGGAAAACGGGCCTGTATATAATTGATTTGAGGGCTAGTAGAGTCCCGAAGAGATGATCCATCTTAGGTATTTGAACGATCCTAGTTCAGGAGGTTGGGAAACCCTAAGGAGAGAGAGGGGGTATGCATCATAGTGGTATCAGAGCTTGATTTTTCTTGCAGATAGTACGAAAAGTTGAAAAGGTTAAAAGAGATAGTCTGATACCATCAAGTGGTATCAGAGCCACATATTTGATTTATGTAGGAAGGAGGATATAGAGTACTACTTCTTTGTCTGTGATTTCTTGAAAGTGTGCAATAGTCAATAGACAACCATGTGGGTTGTAGGAAAAGATGGAGGTTCTCTTAGTTGCAGGGTAATCAACAGACTTTCCAGGAGGGCAGGAAGAGGAGGAAAATGGATACTAAAGGCCATAGGCATGGTCAAGGTAAGGACCTCCAACATAAAAATAAAGAAGAAATGGATAAATATCTCGAGGAGATCACAAAATAAATGGAAAGGATAACATTGAGGATGCAACAAAAGTCCCAGGTACACTGGAGGTATGAGTGGACCATGAAGCAAAAAGTAAAATGGTCTGTCTAGAAGCTGTTGTCCAGAATGCAGTAGCAAGAGTTGAGGAGGTGGTTGAGGGAATTTGAAACCCTCAGTCCCACAGAGGAGACGATTTGCATTTGTGTGTCAGAAGTTGGGGAGAACCTCAGTGAGGAGGAGGAAGTGAGATCAATGGAGGCTATCATGAACTACCAGGAGGGAAGTGATAAAAATTTAGTTCCTAGGTGGGAAATGAGCTGAGATCAGTGGAATATATCATGAATTTCCAGGAGGGAAGAAATAAAATCCCAAGTTTTCAGGTGGGAAAGGGGGAGGAGAGAACAATGTGTGAAAGTCTCATGAACTTAGTTAAGAGTTCATATCAACAAGGGAGACTGACAGGTGATAGGGAGGTACAACATCTCATATGTATAAGGATTCATATGGGATTTCACACCACATGAATGAAGATGGTGAGAAGTTAAATATTTCCACCATCAAGGAGGAGGATCAGAGGTGCATTCTGATCATTGAGGGAATAAATATATCCCTACCAAGTATCCAAGATGAGGCTAACATATATGTTTCCAATGCAGCAAAAAGACAACCAATTATGATTGTTCTGAAGGAGGAGAAGGAGAAGACATCAGAATCTACCCCAGCAGAAGAAGAGGAGTATATAGTTAATATACTCACTGAGTGGAAGAAAGAGTTGGAGATGATGGAGGATTGATTGAACAGTCCAGAACTAGAAGGAGGTTTCCAAGAGACAGTCATGCAGATTGGAGCAGAACGCCAGCATGGGGAGAAACTAGAGGAAGCTGGGAATGTACCAGCAAAATAACTGGTAGAAGCTAATCTGTTAGAGGAGATAGCTAAGCAATAACTCAATAAGGAGCATGCAGAACTGGAATTTGCAAGAAAATGGCAAGTCAAGGCCACAAGTGATGGAGACATCCTGGGAGATCAAGATGATTTGCTCTTAGATCAACATGAGGAGATGTAGCAACAAACAAGACTTCCAAGGAACGAGCTAGTGGAAAAGATGGACAGAGAGATAGAGGAAATCAAAGAGTTGATGCTGAATTCAATAGAATAATATCTCATCAGAAGGAGGCTGAACAGAGGAGAACCTGCAACAGTAGTAGGGAAGTAGCAAGAAAAGAAAAAAACCATAGGAGAAGGTGGGCAACTCCATAGATAAGTTTGGGATCCAGAAGGATTTCAACAACATAGTAGAGGAGATCATGAGTGGGAGCACATGATTTTCCTAGCAATGGAGTATTATGTAGGAGCATCCTTTCCACCTCAACAACATGCCAACATTCTAGCACATCAAAGAGCATTCAAGAAGGGGAGAGGCACCATCCCTCTTATTTTTCCCTTGAATTTAAAAATTCAATGTAATTAAATACAACTAAATGTTGTAAGGTTGGTAGAGCCTAGTTATTGCTTTTGTACATGAAGTAGAATAAGAGGCCTTAATGAGGTCTGAGTTGTACAAATCTAGAGCATCACCTTAGATCTGAATTGTTAATGGTCATTGAATGTAATAAGCCTTAGTATATAGGTGTTCTAAATGGTGATTATACACCACTACTGTAGCTTGGAGGGAAAGCTCATTGAGCCCCTCTTGTATACATATTTGTAATGTATGCCCATAATAGGTTGTTTAAAGGTTGATAGAAAATCATTGTAATCCAAAGAGATAAGGAGGAGAGAGCCGAGACTCTATTGTAGTCCAAGATTGCACATATTTTCATTGACATTCACATTAATACAAAAGAGAAGATTTCACTTTTTATGATTTTATATGTGGTGAATGTTTGTTTTATTAATATCATCTATGTGTTTTATGAATACATGTTGTATATTTATGTGATAAATTTAATCTACAGGGATAATATAGACTTCACAGTCTTCCTGTGAGTTTGGTAGGTTATTATGGGTTCTTTTAGGCTAAGTTCAAGGAGTGCTTGATAGAGTATTTAGAACTCTGTGAGCCTATGTAAGGAGTGTGCATATGAATTTAAAATCGAATTCAAAGCAGAACGTGCCAGGAGGGAACACCAGAATAGTTTACAGACTTAGGAAGAGCCTCAAGGTTACTGAACACCTTGGAGGAGAAAATGTGTAAAGAAGGCACAAAAGACTAAGTTGTTGAACACTTTATAGAGCTCTTCCACGAGGGAATTCAGTAGGTGCAAGTGTGCACAAGTGAATATTTTTTTTTTATTTTAGAGGGAGAGATAAGCGTCAAGGAGGACACCCTAGAGTTACTAAATACTTTGTAAGATCATAAATAAGTGGTTTGAGCAAGTGGAAGTAGTGCACAGATCCAATACTTACTTGAAGGATCGGTGAAGTTATGGAGAATCAGAGTTGTTGAAAACTATGGGGGAATATTCTCTGCAAGGTTTGCATTGAGAAGATGCAAGGAGTGCATCAATCAACCTAAAAGAGTTCAAGATTCAAGAGAAGACCTATCCAGGGAATGCACCAGGCCAACACTTAGACAAAGTGTTGAAAGACAACCATTTGAAGGCTTAGTCAAGTGCAAGGAGTGCACTAGAGGCAAAGAAGGTTCTCCTTACAAACTCAAGAGGAAGAGCATCAAGTTTCTAGGAGGGCACCATAAAATTATTTGAAGGAACCATAGGTTCGAGACCCTTAGGAAACTGAGCAAGGTCAAATATGAGGAGTAGTAGTGCAAGTTTTCATGCAGAGCGGAAGTCTGCACTAGATCCAAAGTCCACTTTAGTTGGAAAATCTGAAAGGAGAGATAACATTTTTAAAAGTGTAGACGAGACTCAAAGTAGCTGAGCTCACAGGAGGATTGAAGGCCGTATCCTTTGACACTTGAAAATTATTCCAATTCAGGAGAAAGCCAAAGATCAAGAGGAGGAGAAACTACAATTGATAGATCAGTTGGAGGAGAAGATTTGGGTCATCGAATCTCACGTCCAAATGTGAGGAGTGTCCAGAGGAGGATAATATCCCAACCATCAAATCAGAGCGCGAAGGAAAAAAAACCATTGGATCCAGGTAAGTGCATGGAGTTTAATATTTTTAAGTGCATTGGAGAGCAGACTCACAAAGTCCCAAAGTGATTCAAGACTGTCCATTTTCCAAAGGGACAAGTTATGAAGGATCCGAGAGAGTTGCATGAAGGTTTTTATTTAGAGTCCTTTGTAACTTCATGTTTAGAGGCTTGAAAGTGTTCAAGGAGAGATATCTTTGAAGTCCCGAAGAGAGAAGTGAATCCTAGACATTGGTACCAGGGATGATACGTGGCAACGAACTAGAGAGTACGAGAGGTAGAGCTTTGGAATATTTGTGTGGAGAAAAAGTTGATTTTTGCGAAGTCACAAAGGCCTTAGAGATCTAGACTGTCAGATCGAGATAGAGATGTGGTGGAGATCTGCATATTTTGGAAGAAAGGTACTTCCGAGTAAAGTGAGGGTGGAGTGTGAAAAAATCTCAAAGCCCAAATTAGCGAAGTACATCACGACCATTGATCTGGGAAGGAAACACGTCACTAGAGTGTGGAATTCAAAGAAGACCGAGGAGAAATTAGAGTTGTAGACCAAAAGTCACCCGAAGCTCCAGAGGTATGAACCCATCCTAGTCATCAATTGTGTGGACATGTGGTGTCATCCCTATCACTTCAGTGATAGATTACTTCAGGGAAAATGAAGAGTGAAGGAAGGAAAAGTCCTAAAGGCTGAAGTGTCAAACTCCATATGAACTGTCTGTTGGAAAAGGATGCGTGATGCTTGATCCGTAGCTCCAGATACAGAGGACTTCAGGGGAAAGGGGAGTTTGAACACATAGAATTTTTCAAAGAGACGGAGCCCAAAGTCACTGTGGGCCTTTGATCTAAGTGAGGGGCAGGGACCGTTGATCTCCATGCTAGTTGAACTTCGTCTGTTCAAAGTTCAGGGGAAAAGGAGTTTGTTGTTGTGAAAACAGTTGAAGCTCGAAGCCTAAAGAACCTTTTGGGTTAAGCACCAGGTCACAACCCGAGGTCATATGAAGGAGGGGAGGGCTAGAAGAAGGAGCTAGTGCCCGTTATCCTAATTTTTAAAAATATAACAAGGGCTTAGCAAGAGCCTGCAGGTTTCATAGGACCTACACCTTAGGAAAAGGGGTTTGTGTAGAATTGATTTGGGGGATAGAAGAGGCCTGAAGAGTTGATCCAGCTCATGTATTTGAATGATCCTAGACCAGGAGGTCACATAGCCCTAAGGAGAGAGAGGGGGTCTTCATCAATGATGATTATGAGGAGGACGACGACGATAACAAAAACAATGTTCATTATGGTTATGAATATGAAAATGAAGAAAATGATGATGATGATGATGATGATCAAAACGATGATTTTGAAGATGATGATGGTGATGACAATGTAGCAAATGATGATGATGATGATAATGATGATGATGATGAAAATGTCGATGATGATTATGATGATAATGATGATGATCATGATCATGATAACAATGATGACGATCATGATGATGATGAATATGATTATGATGCAGTCGCCTACCTCGTAGGGTCTCTGCATCCGACCTCTCGGTCAAAAGGATCATTCTGTCAAAATTCATGAGCCGAAGTGGCTCTTTCGATCCCCACTAGAATCGCTATGAAAATCCTATACATAGGTCCTTCTACTCACCCACACATTCTTCTACACATGACCATGAACGTCCCCGACTTAAATTTGGGTTTTGGGATTTTCCGATCCCCAATGTCAAGAGTTCCCAAAATGGCTTTTCTCGCCTTAGCCCCTCCTGGCTATGCCCTAGTCCATGTGACTAGTCCTCATAAGACTGTAGCCTTATCTCTTTTTGGGGTTTTGGGCTTTCAAATTTCAAAATGCATGGACCTATTGTCCATGGGACCCTTGATTCTCCGAATCTCGATATCCCGATTCTCTGATGTGACGTCAGCTAGCCCTGAACCAAAACCTTCCACCTTGTCAAGGTTTTTCTCGAAAACCTCGATTGTTTCCACATGTCCCCTATGATGGACACTTCGTGTCACTTCACAATTTTGGGGTTTTCGATGCCAAAATACTCCGACTTCTCATCCTTAGAACTTCCAAAATGTCGAATTCTGAAATTTCGATGGACTCCTTTCTTTTCGGGAAAATTCCTGAATACTTAGATCTCCGCCATGTGTCCCTTCAAGATGGACAGATCTTGATCTTTTCGCGATTTCACAAAATCTGATGTCGTTGTCCTCTTGTCCTCTCAAACTTTGAAATCTCAACATGAGAAATTTCGACAGCTCTTGATCTCTGTCGCGTGTCCCAACAGACGGACGCTTAGATTGATTCGGGGATTTTCAGCATGGAGATTCCTGATCTCTTGTCTTCGAGATTTCTGATATCCCGATGGCTGAAATCCTAATATCTCAATGCCTGTTTCAGGACTTTCACCCTCCTATTCATGAAGTTTAAACCTCATGCAGATCCTATCAGATCCAATGGTTGATGGGTGATTCGCTCAAGATCTGATGGCTGACGGGTGTCTGAGAGAGATCCGACGACTCACGATCTCCTCTTTTGTGCAATCCTTCTACTACTCCCTGGACATAGAAACTTCAACGGTCTAGAATCTATTAGATCATCCAATGACAGTTGTGCTCCCTCCTAAGCTTCTGCGCTTTCTTCCAGGACTTGGAAGAATTTCAAGTTTCTCAAAGGCCTCGACCTTTGCTTCGTTTCTGCGAGCTCTTCAACATTAAGCCTCGCCTGCATTCTTCACGAAACTATTCCTCCTGATCTTTGCTCCTTTCGAATCCTTGAAGGATTCTATGACTTCTGCACCTCTGCAAAGTCTTTCACATGAAAGTGCTATCCTTCCTGAGCTTTACTCTTGCCCAGACCTCTCAGAAATTTGGTCCTTTTGTTCCTTTCTCCCTCATATGGAGAATATTGGATTCCCTCCTGGCTATCCTTCACTCAATCAACCTATTACTGATTATGCAGGGTGTTCAACAACCCTATGACGATCCCTAAATGGACTCTTCCTTCAAATTCCATAACTCGACAAAGTTCTCTTCTTCTCTGCGCCAACCTGCACACTGTCTCAATGCCCTCCTGGCAAAGTATCTTCTCACATAACATCCAACAGTTATGTACTCTCCTGTGCACCTATGCACCTGCTCAATGCCCATTTGGTAGAGCTCTCAGGATCCTCAGTGATTTTGGTTCTCCTTGAACTCACAACAGAGTTCTTCTAAATGCATCCCTATGCATATGCTCAATGCCCACTTGGCATAGCTCTACAGAAATTCTCAAAAATTTTGTCTGCAATTGTGTTTCCATATACAGCCTTGCCTCCAAGGTATTCAACAACCTTGAGGTCTTCCTCTAAGTTGATGATTCCAGTTCCTGAGCCCACCTAACACGTCTTTGTCTGAATCCTCAGAGTTCAGAAGTGCTTTAGTGCACTGGTATTCAGATACCACAGTACTCTATCACGCCCTCTTGGTATGAAGCCACAAACAACCTCAAGCCCAAAATCAAAACAACCTGCAAATTCCTAGCATACATCTACAACATGAATTCATAGCATAAAATATAACATGCCAAGGAATCCACATAACACAAAAATACATGTAGGAAAAACTACTTCTATTTTTATTAAAATGGAAAATGCCTGTTTACAAAGGTGTTCCTGAGCACGGCCTGTAACAAGGTCTCAACTCCTCTCTTCTGCTCTCTACTCATAGATTCTCTTCTATTATATTCTCCTATCATCAAAATGAGATCCTCCAAGATATTTTTACCTGAGGGGGCTCTTAGAGCTCTTCCCTCCAATCTACCTACCCTATTCAATGGCATTGAATCGACTGTCTAGTCCACAAATTGGATCTAGATATCAGCCTTACAAAAATTTAAGGCTGATCTACTCTACGCCTGCACAAAGGCACGACTCTATGGCTCAACAACCTAGACATTTAATTTTACATTAAAATTTAAAATTGAAGATGAAGGCTATGCCTCTCTTCATGCTTGAATGCATGCGCTGGCGTGCCTGGATGGCTGACTGGCTGATGCGGAGAGATGCTCCTGCATCAGATTACGATGATGGTGATAACAATGGAAATTATGAAGATGATGATAATGGCATTGATGATGGAAATTACAACAATGATGAAGATGGAAATGATGACAATCATGATGATGATGAGGAGCACGATGACAATGTTTATTATGGTGATGAAATTGACAATGATGATGATGAATATTTCCATGATGATGACAATGACTACGAGGATGATTATCAGGATGATGAAAATGACAATGACAATGATAAAAATAATGATGGTGATGACCATGTAAATTTAACAGGTCTCTTAATGTGTCTCGTACTTCTGAAGAAAATTCTTCATAATTTTGTTAGATAGAGAATGTATTGAACATCTGATGAAATTTTGTTAGAAGTTCGACATGTAGAGAATAAACTTGTAATTATGACAAATGTCAAGGAGCCCAGAAAAAAAATGATCAAAATTTTGATAATTATGTAATAATTTAAGAAAATTGCATTACTTTTGTCCTTATTGTCGTAATATTTTGTTAAATATTGACCCCATGTCTAGTAGTGAGGAATCATCTTGTAGATCCATTTTCGCAACTCATCCAAATTTGGAAAATTATGTCCAAAAAACTACTTAAAATATTTTAAATACATTTTTAGTCATCAAACGAGACTTTTATATGGTCCAAAAATGACTATGGAGCCCTCATCTTTTATAGACACCAAGAACTGCTCAAAATTACAATAATCACCTCAATTGAAGTTTGAATGTGAAAATTATTCCTCCTATAGTTTGATGTACTCTATTGATCACAAGGGTGCAAGTGCATGCCACATCAACCTCCATTACTTATACATGTGGGGATAGCCACGTAGTGTATTTTCTACAAAATTTATAGATTTTCCAAAACCTTATCATGATTTAGAGTTGAGGAAGTCAAAACCCTACCCCTAGATGATTATCGAGCGATGTTAAATTTCAGGAAGATAGGAGGAGAAGGGGTTCCATTCTATATTATTTTGTTTTGTTTCATAGTAGAGAAGAACACCTGGGAGAGGGAAATTATAGAGGAGAACAAATGAGGTTAATTTTATGCAGTATCCTAATAGGCCGCAGGTCTCAGGGAAATCCACAGAGAGTGAATTCCGCTTTGTAGTTGCATTATTTCCACACCAGAGAAAAGAGAGTAGAGAAGCCTCACCTTCTAGATGGATTTTATCCCATAAGGGTTTCCCAAAGAAGATATTTGTGTTATTTTATGGATGGTGTGTGATTGAATTTTATTTTTCTCTATTTTTTGAATTTTACCTATATCATGCATAAGCAAAAAATCAATAACTAAATATTCTAGAATCTAAAAGGATTTAACCTTCATAATGTATATTTCATTTTTATTTAAAAAAATGTTGTGACGAACTGTTCAAGTGGAATATCCACAACCATTTATAGACCACTCCTATGTTGGAGGATATTCTTGACACATTGTTTGAAAAAATAGATTTATACTCTCTTCAATGACTCTATGTTTTGTTTCATGTCCTTGGACAATTCACTATCCAATCTTATTCCAGGGCCATAAACCTTGATAATGTTGGTTTGGTAGAAAATAAAAAGAGTCTAGTACATTTAATATTATGAATTATTTTTTTATTATGGTTGTTGTTAATTCAAGGGAAACAGATGAAACACTTAGTGATGTTATGAGACTTCACCGACCAAAGAAATGAAAATATTCCAATGCAAATTGCTCAATTCAATGAATTCTATTTATGAGAGGAAAATAGGTATTCTCCTTTAAATTTCCACAACACAACCTCACAATCACCAAGAAATCATGCAAAACAATCCAAAACAAAAATGATATCTTTGAACCAAACACCAAATTTCATTATGTTCCAAATGCTCAAAATCTTAATGCATGGAAACTTTGGTTTTTTAATTTATCCATTTAAATTGTAAAAATATTCTTAAACTATGTAGGAAAGAAAATATGCAAATTGAAATCCCAAGGGGGAAAGAATAGAAGGGCTCCAATTTCATCTAGGTAATCTAGAAAGTGCAAATGATCTTTGTATAGAAGATCCAACACAAGGAAAATATAAGATGTGACACGAAAGAAGTGAATGTAAAAGTCTAGACTATGGAAACTTCTACCCTCTAGATTTCATTGAGGTTACTCAGGGTCCAAGATCTAAGAGGAAGGATTTGATTCATACCCTTTATTCTATGAAAGGTAATAAATCAATAAAACAATCTAGATATCAAAGGTA
This sequence comes from Picea mariana, assembly GCA_032191745.1. NCBI lineage: Eukaryota > Viridiplantae > Streptophyta > Pinopsida > Pinales > Pinaceae > Picea > Picea mariana. Next base: position 60,381 of record JASDQU010105685.1, on the reverse strand, counting down.
CAAGACAAAAGTATAACCTTTGGAAGTTTGATTTGTAATGGTCATTATTGTACCTCTAAATGTGTTAAGCCTTGTTTTCCTGAGTGGGGGTATTAAAGTAAATGCATCAAGGAGGGAGGTGATGTAGGTATCAGATAAGTTTTGGAGAAAAGGTTGGATTTGGTTTCTCTCTATACTATTGATCAAAGAGCTATTTCTAGGCCTCCGAAAATGAAAATCCACATAGGATTTTTGGCATGCTAAGAATAGAGGGTTCGATTTGGTAGTCTAATCCCTATGGGATAGTTATAAATTTGATGATGATAAACATCACCATATACATGAAGAGTAAAACCTACCATATCTTCCTGTATAGGCACTATATACTAGTCTGTGTTGGAGGAACCCAATGAAACATATGTGAGGATAAAGAATTTTATTGGCAATTAGGGAATTAGGAAAAAATCACATAATGAGTGACAGTGACACTTTGAGAACAACTAGATTTGTTGCAGGGTAAGGTGACCATTTTGGTTGTCACATAGTAGTATCATGTTATATAAAACATGTTATGATTTATAGATCACAAGTAGAACCAATATTGAATCCTTGAAAAATATTGGTAGGATGAGGTACAATAAGAAGAAGGTCAGGGTGCCATTGATATCAAATCTTACTAATCATAGAAAGGAAATGAAAAAAGAAAAAAATGATGATGATCCATTATACATTAATAGAATTATGTTATCTTATCTTCTCTATCTTCTTTGATATTGTTCATAGGTCTTGTTATTTTTTGTGATATTTTTAGTAGAACTTCATATTTTTCTTCTCATACTTGTTTCAAAAATTTGTCTGAACAATGAAAATATAATCACAATTCCATGAAAACTCACATTGTTGGGGGGAATTTGTACCTCATGTACAATGTTTTTTCCCACAATTAATAATTTTACATAGGTAATACAACTTGAGTGGGCCTAATGGTTAAGAACATGTGTTTTCTCCTTAGAGGCCACATGTTAAGATCTAGAGGGGGTAGGGTATGTATACCTCTGTAAACTTTAGCAGTTAAAACATTGCATAGAGTGGGTCCCTTGTCATGCAAACAAGGGGGTATCAAACAAAAATTTAGTGTCTAGCTTGCTTGTGACCTTAAAAATAGATTATTATTATTATTAATTAATTGTCGTCTTTAGTTTGTCCCTCATGTCTCAATTCCTTTGACCCTCCATGTGTAGCAATTCATGAGCCCCTCTTTTCTATTTACCTTTATTGGATCGCTTTTGTTTTCCTACTCATGACCCTACTACCCATGGGTCCTTGTTTTTTGTGGTATTTTTCATGGATTTTTCTACTATATGTGATATTTGTTATAGAAACTAGCATTGATGTTCTCATTTGTTTCAAAATTTTTATTAAATAGTGCATGAGAATCATAATGTTAATTGAATTGACATTTATGGTGGAAATGTCTACCCCATGTGCAATGCCCTCACCCAAATTTATGCCCAAGAGGAATTGATCCTTGTTTTTCATTTCAAGACCATGAAGTTATAGCCATATTCCTATACAAATATTTGAGTACAAAAAAAACAAAGGAATATATATTATTTTTTCAAAACTTCTTGAAATCTACATGATGGTTTCTTTAGGGATTATTGTAGTGGCTTTGGAACAACACAATTTTCAAGTGCATCTTGGTTATCTAAAATCAAATACAAACATCATGTCCAAGGATTGATCTGAGTCACTCATTAGGGACCAAAGCATGTAGGATATAGCATATTGATGCATTTGACACATAAACCAATGATGCCCAATCAAAATGAGAAACACAAAGAGGGTAATGGTTTCATGGATTTGTGCATCTCTTAGTCACGGTGAATTTGTTTAAATATCAAGCAATTTTATTCTCCTCAATCTCTACTCCAAGCTCTCTTCCAGTAGGTCCACTCATCTAGTGGCTTGGGTTATGTCATGCATTTCTACATTGGTGTCTTTTCAATATGATTTTATAGCTTGTAAGAACCAAAATCAACAATGATTCACACAAAAATATCATCACCATGGATAGAATATAGTCACTCTCTACACAATGGATCCAAAATAGAAACAATAGATATGGTCGTCTTTCATGTATTATAGGTCTTTAGACATTGTTGGAGGAAATGTTTGGGTATGTATACAATCACTATGATGATAATTGTATCTCTAAGCTAGGAAAAATATTTCTTTAATCAAGTTCTTGATACTATTAACTAATAGATACTCCTTTTGTTCAAATATATTCCATGCAGCTACAAACTCCCAATAGTCATGTTGTTTTCCTTTATGAATATTTCAAGACACTTTCTCCTCTTCTTAGATTTCACCCATTCAATGATACTTTATTTTTTCACATGGCATACACATAAACCATTTCCTCCATGAACAATGCATTCACACAACCTATTCCTTAGGATTGGCTTCTCTTGTGGCTCACCTCTCAAACCAATGCATCGATGGCTACTGGCATTTCTTTGTGTACATTCCAAAAAACACCATGACATTAATAACTATTAGAGAAACGAACAAAAGAATCAATTTAAATCCTCTTCCATTAAACATAACATTCACACCATTTGGGGCTACAACCACATCCACAGATATCCTAATGTATTGATCTATAAATTGTCTTAGATATTCCACTGGAACAATTCATCACAATAGATCTGACAAACAAAATTGAAATCTATGCTATGAAGGTTAAATTACCTTAGATTCAAGAATATTTAGTTACTCATTTTATGATTATGAATGAAATAGATAAAATGCAGAAAATAGGGAACAACAACATAGAATCACACAACGTCCATGAAATCACACAAATATTTTCTTTGGGAAACCCTTTCGGGAGAAAGCCTGGCTAGAAGGTGAGGTTTCTCTGCTCTCTTTTCAATTGTATGGAAATAATTCAAGTGCAAAGGATAAGAAACTATCTATGGAGTTACTTGAGACTTGTGGCCTATTAGGATGTTACTATACACCCCCTTTGTTATGCTCAATAATTTCCCACTCTTAGTTTCTCTTCTCCACTATGGAACAAAATACAATAGTATATAATGGAACCCCTTCTCCTCCTAGTGGAATAGTATTTAATATAGCTCTATATCCATATAGGGGTAGATTTATGACTTCCTCAACCTTAAATTGTGATATGTTTTTGGATCTTCTAGACATTCCTTGAAATTACAGACCTATCTAGTTCCATATGCATGGGATTAGGAGGATAACATGGCATCCTCTCATACCATGGTGGTCAAAAAGGTAGGTAAAAATATGGGGGGCATAAATGTTTCATACGAGATATGATTAATGCATGTTCTACACCGTTGGAAAGGTATCATAGTGTAAAACATCATGAAGGGGATGGGTGCAACTTCCCTAAATAACCCCCCCCCAAAATATTATTTAATGCCTCAAAATGGATCTAAAAGGTTAAAGACACCAAATTTTCAAATTAAGACCTTGATCCAGGTGGATATCAGTGGCCACCCACCTTTTCTGACTAGCTCAAAGAAATTTTCTGGCAATTTTGGCAATTTACTATTTTTAGCAGGTTTTAACTTCCGGGGCCATTTTGAGGGCCTAAATAAAGGTTTTTTGAGATAGAGGTTCTCAATGATAGCTGAAGGCATTATTGAGCCACCAAAATGAATCTCCTCAATGATACCTTTGCAACGAGTTATCACACGCCTAAAATGGAGATCGTATGCAAAAGTTACGACCCTGGGAAGTTCATGTACTAACTTACCCAAACGGGGCCCACATGAATTTTGGCGCTTCATCTCCTAGGGTTAGGTTTTTGGATGTATATGAATTTTGGAATTCTCGTCTATTGTAAAAATGCCTCTAGAGCCTCATTGTAATCATCTTATCATGGATGTGAGTAGCAACCACATCTCTTCTCAGAGATAAGCTACCAGTGCCCTAGCTAGTTTATTTCCATTCTGTCTGTAAGCATATTTTAGTCATTTATTATTAATGAAATGAAGTCTTATTTCTGCTGCATCTCTGTGTTTATTTGTATTTCTGTATTTCATTGTGTTCCTACATAAATCTAGATCAGTGGTATCAGAACAGTCTGCTCATTCTCGATCCTTCTTTGCATGTCCCCAACGAGATCGGGGTATAAGGAGTTGGGGTTCGATCTGGTTGAACCTTTGCAAGATAAGCCTCACAAACCCCAAAAACCGCCCATGGGGGAAGAAAATAAATATGAGGGATCAGGAGATCCTATCAAAATTTTGCTCGAGGAGGCCCTCGAGAAACAAAGGAACGCGATGATGGACAACTTTTCCTAGATTCTTCAACGGATTCGGACTGGCGGTGCATTGACATCCAGAAGCCACTCTGGAGGTGCTACTCCTTTTAAGGTACAAGTAAACTTTGACATTCCCATATTTGACGACCAAATATATGCATATGCCGTAGATAGATGGTTGAATCTGTTAGAAGGATATTTCTTGGTTCATGACTTTTCAGATCGAGAAAAGATTATTTTCGCACTCCTCAAAGCTACCCCGCATGTCAAGGACTGGTGGGAAACCTACTCAGAGCAAGAGGGCGAGGGAGAACCCTCTTTGTTCTCGGTCACACCCACTTGGAATTATTTCCGAGATGCCATCAAGGAACAATATTATCCCGTGGGGAGCTATGAGGACAAATACATACAATGGACTACGTTGCGGCAGCAAAGGGACCAAGATGTGCATGAGATGACGAATCTATTTCATACCCTATGCACAAAGTTGGGTATCAAAGATTTAGAGAAAAATTTGGTGTTAAAGTACCACAGTTTTCTGCACAGATACATTTAGGAGGAAATGGAGTTCCTCGACATCTCCTCACTTGGTGTGGCATACCGATATGCTGCCAAGATGGAGCAGAAGTTCAAACAGAAGAAGCGAGACTTTGGGTCTACAAATCAGAAGCATGGGAAAGGTACTCCCAAACCACAAAAAAAAGGACCAAGCCAAGGCGGGGCAACCTAGGACAACCCGCCAAAGCCACAAGAAAAGAACAACACCACGAAGCCAAAAAAGGACACGGGGAAGTGGTGTGAGTTCGATAAGAGCTCCACCCACAACACAAGTGAGTGTCAGGCCAAGCAGTCACTAGTATCCGAGTTGAAGGCTTCTGAATCGAATGCATGCTCCGACTCTGAATCAAAACCTAACAAGGGGAATGACAGGGGGAAGCAAATTATCGATGCGGAGCCCAACATCACCGTTTCCACCACGAAGATCCAGAAGGAGGAACCAGAAGATCCAGAGGAGGTAGAGCGTCTCTTCCATTCCAAGATGTGGGTAAAGGGTTCCCTGTTGTTGTTCATTGTCGACAACGAGAGCTAGAAGAACCTCATCTCGGTAGAGGTCGTGAAGTAGTTGGGCTTGCCGACCACAACACACCCACAACCATACACCATCGGGTGGTTTCACAAAGGATGGGACCTTCATGTTAGTCGACAATGTCGCCTTCCCTACAGCATCAAGCCCTTCATGGATGAGGTATTATGTGAAATTGCTCCTCTTGATGTATCTGATGTATTATTAGGCCAACCGTACTTGTGGAAATGACATGCTATGTATGAGTCTAGGCCTCATGCTATTATTATCACTTTCTTCAATAAGTTGTACAGGATATCGAAGATAGCACTGCCTACCACCATCTCTTTGGTTACTGCAAAACAATGCAGTAAACTCATTTCCCAAACCAGGAAATTTGTTTTCCTGATGATCCACCCTCAAGGAAAGCGGAAGGTTGTGGCCATGACCTCCAGACAAGGCCCCACTGCATGAAAACAACAGATGGATAAGGTCATGGAGGAGTATGAGGACATCTTCACCTCCCCCATAGGGGTGCCTCTACACTGCGAGGTCAAGCACCCCATCGATCTGTCCCCAGGTGCACCGCTGCCCAATGGACCCATCTATTGGAACTCTATCCTGGAGAATGATGAAATCAAGAGGCAAATTTAGGAGCTGTTGCAGAAAGGTCACATCCGGCCGAGTTCATCACCCTGTGGGAGCCCGATCGTATTGGTGCAGAAGAAGGATGGGACTTGGAAACTCTGCATTGACTATCGGGCACTGAACAAGATCACTATTCAGAATAGGTATCTGATCCCATGGATTGATGACCTTCTGGACCAACTCAAGGGGGAAAAATATTTCAGCAAGATCGACTTGAAGTCTGGGTATCACCAGGTACCAATCAAACCTTCTGATGTGTGGAAGACTGCATTCAAATCCAAGGAGGGGATTTTTGAATGGTTGGTCATGCCTTTTGGGTTGACGAAGGCCCCTGCAACCTTCATGAGGCTAATGGATGACATCCTGCGGCCATTCACCAACTCATTTGTAGTGGTGTACTTGGATGAAATTCTGATCTTTAGCCAGACTTGGGAAGAGCACCTCCACCATATCCAACAGGTCCTCCAAACACTGTGACAACACAAGTTGTGTGCCAATTTGGGGAAATGCACTTTTGGCATAACCCAGGTTCAGTATCTGGGATACATTATTGATGAGTGTGGGGTGCATGTGGATCTAGCAAACATCCAAGTCATTTGAGATTGGCCAGTCCCAACCACCCTAACAGAGCTCTGTAGCTTTGGTCTTGCCAATTTCTACTGTAGGTTTGTGTTGGGATTCTCTCATATCACTTGGCCCTTGAGTCAAGTCACCAAGGGAGGAGCTAAAGAAAAATTCTTTTGGTCTGAATCTCAACAGAAGGCGTTCAGGGAGTTGAAACATTGCCTCTACTCTGCACCAGTGATCACACTACCAGACTTGCAACAACCATTTGAGATCGAGACATATGCCTCTGACGATGCTATTGGGGCAGTCCTTACTCAACATGGGCATCCAGTGGCATATCATAGTTAGACACTTTCCGACACAGTCCAGAAGTATCCCACTTATGACAAAGAAATGTATTCCATTGTGGAGGCTTGTCGGCAATGGAAGCATTACATTTTGGGAAAGGAAACAGTCATCCACATAGATCACCACCCCCTACAGTTCATACAGACACAAGGGAAGTTGCAGGACGATCGCCATCAGAAGTGGTCCACATACCTACAACACTTTCATTTGAACATTAAGTACAAAAAAGGAAGCACCAATAATGTTGCAGACTACCTCAGTCGACCACCCATCGTAGCGCTAACCAATGTGCTCAACTCTTGTGGGCACGAGACTTCCGATTGGCCGCTTCTCTACACAAGTGATCCAGAATTCGGCCACACATAAAATACACTCTTGGAGGGTAAGCAAGTTCCCAATTTTCACCTCCAGGATGCCTTGCTTTGTCACTTGTGTTGGCTTTCGGAAGTCACTCCTAGATTTCTAGCAGGAGAAGAGCCCGAAGCCCATCAGGTTTAATGTCACGTTTTGTTTAAAGGGCGGTCAAATGGAGAAAAGACTCAAAATAGCACAATCTCAACCCAGAAACTAGACCAGGCATGCATGAACGAGTGAGGTCCTGATAAACTCCAAACAATGAGTTGTATTAAAAGGGTGAGTAGGTGGAAGACTTACGCAAGAAAGGCGCAATGGTCTATTACAGACATCAGGTATGCAACAGACTGAAGAAGAAATGCATTCAAACACAAAATCCTTTTGTATTCAAACACGAATACCAGAGAATACAAAGATGTCGCAACAAATCTTTTATCACAACAAGATTGTTAAGTCCACGTGAATCCTTCAGCTGTGAACCCTCCAGCAAAAGATGAAATA
>JASDQU010105685.1:0-37360 GCA_032191745.1 Picea mariana | reverse complement strand
TCTTATGTGAAGCATACTTCCATAATGAGGCTATCCCGGAAAACAGGTTGCTCAATATCAATCCTCTTGTTGGAGATGTTCAACTCTGAGCTTTTACCTCTTTTCTTTATAATCAAGTTCTGTGGCAAAGTGATTTTTCAGTTTCCAAGCACAATGAGGACAATAAACCCCTCTGGATTAGACCAGAACCAGAGAGGGCAGCCAGATTCATTTCAGAATATTATGAGGTTTTAAAGAAACCAGGAGTGACTGAGCATGTTTTACAGCTACAGTCAGTAGTGCTCCAAGAATGTCAGCAAAGCATCAATGCCATAGAGATTCCTTCACTCGAGGCCAATAACCTGATTTGGCAGCAATCCACAGAACAGAGGCAACAACATAACCCTTTTGGTCCTGCCAACTTAGAAGCAACAATTTCAAGGGTACCCGGCTACATCCAGTGTGTTAGACATTGTGCTGAAAACTGGATAGGGTACAAATTTTACTTTCCCCTACTCTGGCTGCCAATAGAAACATATCAAGTCAGTTATAAGATGTCCAAAAAGGCAGAAACAATAGCATGGCACAGATTGCAGGAAGAACAAGGGTTCAAAACACCAACAGACAGTACCACCCGGAGCTACTGCTTGAGTACTTTACATGGTCAGAGCCAGTATCAAGACTCTGATTCAGAGTGAGTTGTCTGAGGACATGCAACACCTTGAGCTGGGGGGGATGTTAGGACCACATATTGCACCTTTTTGCCCATACTTTTTTCCATTATTATACCCTTCATCACTAGTATTTAGACTCATAATATCACTTCACCTGATCAATCCAAGGTATACAATGTCCTTTCTCATTACTATATGCTTAATCTGTTTTGCATAATATTTTACATTACTTTTGTACTTAACCATTGACTAGAAGTGCAGAAGTGTCTATATCTGCAGAATAGTATTCAAGGCCAATGCTGAAACACAGAACTGTCCAAAGTCATTGTTGAAATGATGCTAAAACACGGAAGCTCCTACACAGTCCGAGGACGCATATGCTGAAACACGGAGCAGCTATATAGTTCAAGGATGCAGATGCTGAAACACGGAGCTGTCACTCAGTTCAGAAGTCCAGATGCTGAAACACAGAGGAGACCACCACGATGCTGAAACACGAAGCCATGACAGTTAGCAATCAAGGCCGACACAGTGAAGAGCGCAATTCACGTGGCTGAAACAGCCCGTGAATTGCGATGCTGAAACAACATCAGCAGCTATGAGAAGGAGCTGTTACACCAGCCGTAACAGCAATACCTCGTTCAGCTCCTGTATTAGCATTCGGTTGCGTGAGAATAGGAAATCCTATGCTGATTTAGAAAGAAGATCCGATTTAGTGTAGGATTAAGATATGCTTTGTAATGATTGTATCAACGGGATTTCCCCTTTAAATTCAGAGGAAATCACCATTCGAGGAATCCAAGTTTCTATGTATTGAAGAACTCCAGAGGGAAGCGGGACTCATTCTCTACTTCCAATTTGTAATGTGATGTTTCGACAGATGAATATAAAACTGATTTGAGTATCCTCCTGTAGCTTTTCGTTCAGGGGAATCTTGTGAGAAGGGAGGGCCCACCTTCTTCACAAGATTCACCCCTTAGTTAGAAGTGTGCTTGTTTAATTCCCGTTTATATTTTGTTTGACTGTTGTTTGCTGAAACACTGTTTTAATGGATTTTGCTTTGCTGAAACACTACTAACTCTGTCTTAGTTATTGAATGGAATTTGTAATTCTTTTTGTCAGCAATCTTGTGTGATGATCTTAGCAGAGAATTGGTTAAAGGTCCCTGCTCAGACAGAAAGGGATCGGGACATCATACCCTCTGTAGAATTCGTTTAATGCTGCAAGTGTGCTAGCAGAGATTTGGTTAAAGTGTCCATGCTCAGACAGAAAGGGACTACAACACCTTGTCTTCTGTAGATTTCTTTTATCCCTGCAAGTGTGCTAGCCAGAGATTTGGTTAAATTGTCCCTGCTCAGATAGAAAGGGACTACAACACCTTGTCTTCTGTAGGTTTCTTTACCTCTGCAAGTGTGTTAGCCAGGGATTGGATTAAGGTTTCCTACTCAAAAAGGAAAGAACCAAAACATCCTATTCACTGTATACTTTTCCTGTGTTAGTCAGAAACTGGGTTAGAGATCCCTGCTCAGAAAGAAAGGAATCAGATTGCCCTGTTCTCTGTAGACTTCAACCTCACAAGTGTGCTAAACAGAAGTAAGGCCCAAGGCTCCTGCTTAGACAGAAAGGAACTAAGTGCTTTGTTTTCTGTTAGATAGAGTTCATTGCTTTCTGCATTATTGTCTTGATGAAAGAGTGTTAGTACTGAGTCTCTGTTTGAGAGTAAGGGTCCTGTTCTCTGATTGCAAGATAGTTGTTCTTACCTATTGCGATGTTATTTTAAATGTAATCCAGGATTCTTAAATTGAACTATAAAGAATTGCAATAGGGAGATTGCTTTCCTGTGATTTAATTCAGAGCTTCAGTTCATTCCAGCAAGTATAGATAGTATAATTTTCTTTACTACAACACTAAGTTCTTTTGGAATTGAGCATATATAGTGCGTGGATATATTTGAAACAAAAGACTTCCTTGGGTTGATAATTTATGTTTCACTTGGTTGTTTGAATTTAATTAAGCAATTATAGTGACCAACAGTGCAATGTCTTGATGTTCTTTGTTTTAATGATGAAGATAAATCGTTGTGTTATTATGTAATGAATGGTTATGGTAGATGAATTATTTTTCTTTTCATTATCTTGTTACATATATTTTTTCTTTTTGATAGTTAGTTTCTCAGACAGTGATTGGATTCTCGCATGGTTAATGTATTAGTACTAGGCCTGTGGTATAGAGTAATTGTCTGCATGTTGATCAACGGGCTGTGCCAAGCTTAAATTCTTCCTGATTAGTTAAAACTTAATCCTGTTAATTGTCAAGATGGTTTATGCTGGCTTGCATCTCTCATATCAACCCCACCCAAGAGAAAATACAGAAGAGAATAGTCCTAACTGAAGGAAGAGCCTTCACAAAGAAACACAAATCCCATCAATAAATTGGTTGGATCGTAATATCTGGAGAACCATTCCATTTTAAATGCTACAAAGTCTAATTGGGTCTCGGTGGCGGGTTTGGTTCCTACTGTTGATTCAAGGGATTTAGGTCTCATCAACAGAATTGGCGGTAGAAGGAGGGGCCGAGAATGAATGGCTAAATATATATTTTACCTATCGCTTCAAACAGCCTACATATTCGTAGCAACCCACATGTATTTCTATTCCTTCACAAGACATCCCACACATGTTGAGTATTCCTGAAACGGATAGCTCACCCCAACCCAAGGAAGAACCTTTTCACCCTGAAATACCTTACGCCATTCCTCACGAGGAAGTGAATCAATTCAGTAGAATCACTAGAGCCTACACCTGATAGATTAATGTGTTGTCCTTAGATCCCATGCTCCCTCAAAGAAAACAACAAAGCAGACCAGTGGTCAGCACTCCCGACGAAGTTTTCGTACACTCTGTAGAAGACTTAATAGATTTTGTGATTACCGAAATCCAAGAACCTCTCGATCTGATACCTGAAACACAAGCTGCCGACGTCTTTGAGCCAAACGACTTTTCGGAAGAAGAAGAGTTCGACTCAGAATCCGAAGATATGGAGGATAATAATAACCATGAGGAAGACAGGGAAATCCTGCTTCAGAACAATCAGCCCTGGTTGTCCGGAGACGTCGTGGTCATCCCTGAACGAGTACATAATATTCCCCGACATTCAGAGAAACTACTTCCTAAGTACGACCCCGAAACTTCAGAATTACCTGAAGATTACATCAAGAATTTCATACTTGCGATTAGACTTATGAATGTTCAACATGAAGATGTAGTCTGCAGACTCTTCCCCTACACGTTTGAAAATTCAGCTTCCACGTGGTATTTCAACTTTCCAATAGGATCGATAACCAGCTAGACCAAGTTCCAAAAAGACTTTCTAGATAAGTTTGCAGAAGAAACCACCACGTGGGCCCTGATGGCTGAGATGTTCGCAGCCACCATGACTCTGAAAGAAAGGGTCAAATATTTCAATCAGATTTTCATGACCATCTTAAACAAATTCCATCTCGCAGCAAAGCCAACTTAAGAGTTACAAATCGAGGCTTACGCCAATGCGCTCCCGACTTCTATTTCTATGTTTGTAAAAAGAGCCGCTAAGAAAACCCTGGCAGAAAATTATGAGGAGGCCAAAATGATAGAATTCCAGATGAAAGGATGTAAAGAAGGCCAGGCCTCTCTAGTAAAGAAAGAAACCCAACACCCTCTTAGGAGAGGACTTCGTCTGACTAGGCCTCCGAGAAAACTGGTTGAGCAGACTCCCGAAAAAGGTAATGGTGATATAGAATATCTACAATACATGGCTAAGAAATTATCAAATGAAATTATAGACATTAAGAGAAATGCAGGCGAGGGAAACCAAGGCCAAAGGCCCTACAAGCCTTTCTTTAAAATAAACTCTCTTTTCAAAGTGATTTAACCCCCTCTGCTAACTTAAATATCGATCTAGGGAATGTCGCGTCTGATTCTTTCTGTATGTATCATCAGGAGAACCACTCCGAAAGAGACTATCCTCAATGTGTCCACACCATGAATTTGATGGCCAATCAGTTTCTAGACGAAGTCTCCCTAGTCGAACAGCCAAGCAATTCGGTTATGAATATGGCAGACCAAGAAAAAGTTGACCCACCACGAGACACATCCATGTTGATATGGGATCCCGACCTGATCATGCTTTTCGATGATATTTTTGAGTCTCGGGAACAGCCCGTGGAAGTTTCGGCGATACATACGCGCAGTAACGGTCCGCCTGACTCAAAAGATACCGACTCCACCCAAGATTCACAAAGTTAAATCCCAAGCACCCAAAAATATATTTTTCTCTCGATAAAAATCCTATAAGCATTCATACCCAAGAGTCTCCCAAACTAAATTACAACGTGGTCGAAGATTTGAAGAAGCTAAAGGCCAATATTTTAGTTATGGATATATGCAGGATCCCTCAGCAAAAGGATTTCCTGTTACAAGCCTTGAACTCTGTGGAAAACCCGATGATGGGCAATGGCCCAGAAAGAAGTTTGACTCACACAAGTCTGGTGAGAAAACCAACTATGAATGCCTATTCGGGAGATAGAAAAGAAAAACCTTTTGTCCCCCCGTTCCTCCTAATGTTTGAAATCTTCAATAGAAACATCCACAACTGTTTAGTAGATTCTGGAGCATCCTCCAACATCATGCCCTTGTCTATTTGCAATAAATTAAATGTCGTTCCTCTCAAGACTGATCAACATGTCATACAAATGGATAGGACCCAGGTCAAGGTCATAGGAGAACTCAAAGACATGATGACCAGGATATCGACACACCCCATGTTTATGCAAGTGATCGACATTATTGTAATAGATATCCCAGAGGCATATGGGCTATTACTGAGTCGAGATTGGTCTGAAAATATAAAGGGTTACTTCAGTACGTACTGGGAACACCTTTGGCTCCCACTAAAGGGATACAAGAACATGATCAAAATCAATAGGGAGAGATATATGAAACATACAGTCACTGATTTAGAAACCCTTAATGAACCCTCGTCCACAGATTTCCCCATACTGGGCAGTTATTCCTGCGACTCCTACTTTGGAAACTTCACTCCTCTCTTATCCGATGTTCCTCTTACCCAAAAATCCAGATTGATTTTTCAAGAGAAATCACTGATACCGATAGAAGACACCCTTTTTTGCCAAAATGTGGCACTAGAGCTGATCGAACAAGAGATCAAGGAACAAGAAACTAATAAGGGAAATGAAAATAGTGATTCCCATTCACAAATTTGGACCCTCTATTTTGATGGATCTAAATCTCAAGAAGGGTCTGGAGTGGGATGCATCCTCATCAATCCTATTGGTAAACGTCATTTCTTGTCATTAGGCTAGAATTCGAATGTACCAACAACACTATTGAATATGAAGCTCTAGTACAAGGATTAAGGAAAGCCATAGATTTGGATATCAAAGGATTGAAATTTTTTGGGGACTCGAAAATCATCGTTAGACAATTAAGAAATACTATACATTGTAATTCTCCTCATCTAAATAACTATCAGCAGGAGGTGTATAGGTTGATAGAGAATTTTGAGGCCTTTAATATCACTATGGTCCCCAAGACAAAGAATATTCTTGCTGACTCCTTGGCCACAACCGCTTCCAGGCTGTCGCCTTTAGAAGATTGTGAAGCCTCTCGATTCACTATGGAACTACTCTACAAATTTTCAGTACCTAATAACATTTCCAATTGGAAAGTCTTCGAAGGAGATGAACAAATCATAAACTTCTTGACTAACCAAGAAAATTTCAAATATATCGCTATTAACGATGAAGAATTCCAAGAGATGTCCACAAAAATTGATCCTCAGAAGGGACAACCTATGGATAAATAAAAGGGTCACATGATCCCAAAAGGGATAGCTAATATAGAGAATATTTTTTATCTCAAGGAGAGATTTAAGGGACCCAAAAATGCAAAGATGGGTAGCTCTTGTCCCCTGCATGAAATTGTAAATCTTGGGACCCCAGAGAGTCCAAAGAATGTGAATCTGGGCAAGACTATGTCTAGAGAAGAGAGGAAAGCTTACCTCAAATTATTCAGACAATACCAAGAAGTCTTCGTCTGGTCCTATAAGGATTTGAAAATGTATGATACCTACATCATTCAACACACCATCCCTTTGAAACCGGACTTAAAACCTTTCCAATAGAAGCTCTGAAAGTATCACCCATCCCTGGAACCTCTTATGTATCAAGATTTAAATAAGCTTTTAGATGCTAAGATCATTTTTTAGGTTAGGCATTCTGCTTGGGTAGCTAACCTTGTCCCGGTGAGGAAGAATTCAGGAGAGATCCACCTTTGCGTAGACTTTAGGAACCTCAACAGAGCTTCATAAAAAGACAATTACCCGGTCCCATCGATGGAGCAACTATTGTAGACCATGTCTAGCTCTGATATCTTCTCTCTACTGGATGGTTTCTCAGGTTATAACCAAGTCCTCGTTTCAGAGGAAGATCGCTTGAAAACCACTTTCTGAACCAAATGGGGAGCCTTCACTTATAAGCACATGCCTTTTGGGTTAATTAATGCAAGAGAAACCTTCCAAAGAGCCATGGACATGGATTTCCAAGGAATAATCAATAAATGTGTGGTTGTGTATCTCAATGACGTAACAATGTATTAGAAGAACAAAGAAGAGCACATCCAACACTTAACTCAGATTTTCGAGAGGTGTAGGAAATACGGTATATCCTTAAACCCTAAGAAAACTATCTTCGGTGTTGAGGAAGGTAAGTTGTTAGGTCACATTATATCTCAAGCAGGGATTCTCATAGACCCAGAAAGGATTAAAGCCATATCTCAACTTCCCTTACCCCATAACAAGAAAGATATGCAGTCCTTTTTCAGGCAAATCAATTTTGTAAGGAAGTTCATGCCCGAATTCGCATAAATCATCAAACCCTTACAAAAGATGATTCACAAAGATGTCAAATTCAAGTGGGATGATGAGCGGAAGGACGGCTTCAACAATATCAAGGCTTCCATTTCCCAGGACCCGGTGTTGCGAAGCCCCAATTTCAATAGAGACTTTTTCCTTTATACTTTCGCCTCTGATCAATCGCTAGCTGCAGTCTTGACTCAGAAGGATGACGGAAACAATGAAGCCCCGATGTCATTTATGAGTACTAATCTTCAAGGAGCTAAGCTCAATTATCCTGCTGTCAAGAAACAAGCCTATGCGGTTTATAAGGCGGTAAAACATTTCTAGTCTTACATCCTAAAGAATCACACTAAAGTAATCATGCCGCCCCCTGCAGTATGATCCTAGTTTACCCAACAAGAAATGGGGGAAAGAAGAGGGAATTGGATGGAAGTAATCCAGGAATTTGATCTAGATATAAAACCTGCAAAACTAGTAAAAGGGTAGGGGTTGTGTAAGCTTGCAGCCGAGGCCCAAGATCAAGTAAATAAAGACCTCGGATGGGAGAATGAGATGGCACTATGGTGTGGTGAAGTAGCATACATCTCCCTAGAACAAGATTCTTGGTATAAATATTTAACTTATCTTCTACATCACGGGTCTTGTCCTGAAAACCTCAATCCCAGAGAAAGGAGAGCCCTGAGATTAAAATCTGTGCAATATCATCTTATAAATTCGGTGCTCTTCCAGATCAATTAAGATGGGGTACTATTAAGATGTCTCGAACGAGGAGACGTAGACAAAGTCCTGAATGAACTCCATGATGGCCCCACCGGGGGACATTTTGTAGGAAACACTACCGCTCATAAGATTATGAGAGTCAGCTATTATTGGCCCACCTTGTTCAAAGACACTTATACTTACGCTAGAAACTATAAGAATTTTCAAATGAGCATTGGAAAGGAGAAAAGAGCGGCGGTCCCACTCCAACCTGTTACTGTCTCTCGGCCTTTCGAGCAGTGGGGGTTGGATATCATAGGAGAAAACACACCTAGCTCCTCGAAACTGCACAAGTACATTCTTACTGGCACCGACTATTTCATGAGATGGACAAAGGCCATTCCTCTGAATCATGTGAACGAGAAGGTGGTTATCTAATTCATAGAGCAGCAACTGGTCATGAGGTTTGGTGTCCCTTCTATTCTAGTCTTCGATAATGCATCTTACTTTTCTTAAACCCTATTGACAGATTTTTCTCTGGACAAAGGAATCATGATCAAGTACTCTGCAAATTACTATCCCTAGGGAAATGGTGTGGCTAAATCGACCAATAAAAACCTGGTAAGGATATTAAGAAGAAAGTCACAGATAACCAAATAAATTGGCATAATCTACTATATAATTCTCTATGGGCTAATAGGGTCACACCTAAGGAAGCCATAGGAAATTCCCCATACTTTCTGGCCTATAGGCAAGAAGCCATCCTCCCAAATGGACTCTATCTTCCGTCTCTTCAACTAGCCCAAGATTCCAATGAAGAACCCTCATCGGCCATGCAGCAAAGGATTAACACTCTGCTCATGTTGGAAGAAGAGAGAGAAAAGGATAAGTCAAAATTCCTAGCTCACCAACAAATAGTGAAAATATGGTTCAATAAGCATAAGGCTAAAGAAAATAATTTTGAAGTAGGAGACTTAGTCCTGAAGTGGGACAGAGCAAATGAACCTAAAGGGAAACATTCTAAGTTTTAGAGTCTATGGCTTGGACCTTTCCAGGTAGATGAGAAGATTGGGGCAGGTACTTATTGATTACAGAGTCTGAGGGGAGAAACTGATGCCCTCCCAGTAAATGGCCAAGCCCTAAAACAATAATTTTGGTAAATAAAAAAAAAAAATTGGGTCATGAGTCAGGGTCAAAGGAAACAAAGGAGGAACAAAGATTCTTCTTTCACCCAGTGAATCTCCATTTTTTGAGCACTCAACACACCCTAAAAGTCTATGTTCATTTTTTACTTTTGGGTACCACTTGATCCTTTACACTGTCTGTTTTTTTGTCAGTATGAAACTTATACTTGCTCTTATTTTTTATGTTCATGTTTGAATTTTCTAAAGCTTGCTTGAACATACAGCAAAGAATCATATTAATCATTAAAGGGTCCTTAATAAGCTACTTGGGGAATCAACACACTAAATATTTCCCCAACGCGCTTAGTATTTCGGCATCGGTAAACGTTAAAGGTGTTGAAAATCATTTTGAGAAGTTTAAAATAACCGAACACCGATCTTCATCAGCGTCAGCAGTTGAAAGTCTTTCTTTTTTATGATTGAACTTTGGCAGAGGTATCGAAGACCGACCTATTTGGCTTCGACAGGAAAACGAAAAGGTAAGCATCGCGCAAAGAGAAAAGTGGTATCACTGATTGTCGACACCTGACACACTTTCGATGTCGGAGAATTACAAAATAAAACACACTAAATTTTACTTTTAAAAAGTGTCGATCCCCGACCTTCAGGCCAAAAAGACACGACATGATAAGATGTTCTAACATTCAGATTCTCTAGGTATGATGCATTTAAGGTGTTTATAAAATCATGGATAGCACATTATTTTTTAATCTGTGCGCGAATCAAAGGAATCTGTTTTAACTTGTCGATACAATGCATTTTCCTCCATGCCTCCACCGTCAACCAGTTAGGATTTAATTGCGGAGAACCGATGGTAGTTTAATTTTTAATTGCATTTATTAGTCATATTAATTGGTTGATACAACAGATAGAGTCTCTCCAGTTATATGTTGTCGAAGCCATTATGCATGATCTTATTCTGTGTGGCAAAGATTTCAGAACAAACAAAAGAGTAGGGCCAGCAATCCGGATAAGTCGTCCAAAGTTTAGTAAGCATTAGACAACTTTCTTAGAAAGCATTACAAGTATGTATCCACTTGTGGTGTTTTATTCTTTCGTTTATGTGTTCACAACCCAACACTGCTCTGTATAAATCTTTAAAATTTGTTTTAATTGCAGGGACAATGCCTCCGAAGAAACCCTCCACTAGTAAATCACCAAGAGCGCCAAAGCTACAAGAACCAGAAGTAGGAGAGGGATCCTCCCTAGCATTTGTGAGACAATTATAATTCTCCCCAAAATCGATGCCTATCATCAAGACAACTTCCAAGAAGGCCTTCGTCCAACCTCCGGCCTTCGGAGACACAGAGGTAAACATTGGAGCCAAAACAACATTTCCTTGATGGGAAGAATTATTTAAGAAAATCAAGAAAGAGGAACCCCTCGAGTACACCCCACACAACGATCTTGATACAAGGAGGCTTGATGATGATTTCCTCCCAAACATCCATAGGGATTATTTACACATGGTGGAAAGATGAACTCTGGTGTTTCCTTGCATAGAGCTCCTAAAGTGGTTCATTGACCACACTGATGTGCATAAATGTTTAATCAATGATGATAATGGTGGATGCGTCAAGTTTTTCTTGCCATCAGAGGTTGAGAGTTACTACAATATCAGGGAGTCAGAAGAAAAGTTGAGCACCTATTTCATTCTGATTTTCTATGCATCACACGATACCAACAAAATCATGGCGTCGTGGTGGAGGGAAGACAAAAAATTCATGAACCAAACTGTCAGCTGGTACCCAATGACCAATCTAAGGGAACCATACATATACTTGATGGCTCTTCTCCACAAGTTACATGGAGAGAAGTATTTCTCCCAGTTTTCATAGGCTTGGATGCCCCTAGCTTATACGGTGGCCATTTCAAGCATGGGCTTAAATTAGGGTTCCATCATCTCCAGACAGCTGAGCACCTATGTAAGACAAGCCCAGACACCAAAATAGGGGGAATCCCCCT
This sequence comes from Picea mariana, assembly GCA_032191745.1. NCBI lineage: Eukaryota > Viridiplantae > Streptophyta > Pinopsida > Pinales > Pinaceae > Picea > Picea mariana. The sequence goes on along the minus strand of JASDQU010105685.1, from coordinate 25,947 downwards.
CCTTCTACATGGCCTCGTATATGTTAGACATCATCTACACCATGAACATTTTCTCTGGAATGAACTTGAACTGGCACTTCTCGGAGCTCCTGGTCCATGTATACTTCAACATTTTTTGAGATAACAGGTACAAAAAATCCTATACCCTTATCTATGACCATTTTATTGCACATATCTATTTTTTGTTGTTCAAGAAAGAGTTCCCTAAGCTGTCAAAAGAATAAAAAAATGTTATATCCAAAATGGGAAAGTGTCTGGATGTCCCTCCAAATTATGAAGACGAAAAGAGCTAGGACCCATTTTTTCAGAAATTACAAATGGTCCTAGCCACAGGTTTTGGAACTTGCTATGTTCCCCCTTACCCTCATGCTCTTTGTCCCACTTGAGAACCAAATATCAAAAATCAAAATTCCTATAAGAAGATGAATTTGCATCAAACCAACTCTTTACAATTTGTTGGTGTTGTTCAAGTTTTTGTTTTGCTTGTGTTCTCACCTCCTCTAGTTTTAATAAAGCATTTATCCGGTTTTCTAGAGGAGGACACTCTTCTTCTTGAAATTTCTGCGATAATTGCAAAGAAATAAGTAAGACATGTGGGGGAAGGATGGATTCTCTTCCGTAGATGAGGAAGAAAGGGGGATTACCAACAAAAGATTTTAGAGTTACCCTATCAGCCCAAAGTGCATTATACAGTGCATTGTGCCAATTCTTGTGGTTTTCTGAAACTGTCCTTTTAATAACCTTGATTAAATTATTATTTTTTGATTATGCTAGAACATTCCCTTGAGGGTAGTAGCTGGAAGAATAATTTAGTTTAATCCCTTTTTCCAGAGCGAAAACATTCATATCAAGGGACAAAAAATAAGAGGCATTATCAAAAACCAAACATTCAGGAGTCCTGAATCGAGTGATGATATGGGAGTTCAGAAAAGACACTACCTGATTGGTGTTGACCAATTTTAAAGGTACAACTTTAGACCATCTTGTAAAATTTTATGTTGTTGTGAGGATGTACTTGTGTTGTTGCAAATAGGGGGGATTGATTGGTCCTATGATGTCCAGACCCCATTGTTGAAAAGGTGTGTCTATAGTAACAGGCTGCAAAAGAAAAGCTGCTTTTTTCACCCTTCCTGCATCCTTTTGGTAGATTACACATTTGCGGGATATCGTATGGGCATCTTTAAACAAGGTAGGCCAATAGTATCCATCCCTTATCACTTTGTGGGCAGTGGTATCTCCACCAAAGTTTCCATCGACTTGACTAGCATGAAGTTCAGCCATCACTCTTTCAAACGACTCCTTTTTTAACCAACGCAGAAAAAGACCATCAAAGTTGTTTCGAAATAATATATCATTGATTAACTAGAAAGATGCAGATTTAAGCCAAAGTGGTCTTCTATTTTTGGGATCAAGATTGCAGGGAGCAGATCCATGTGTTAAATAGAATCTAATGTTCTCATACCAATAATTGGGTGTAGCTTGTGCACAATTGATCTATTTTCCGTTATGTTGATTCACAGTTGATGTGTTTATTTGACTTTCTTGTTTCTCAACTGAATCAACCACTAGTTTACACAGGCCTTGACCTCTAACAATTTGGGAAGGGGTTATTACAAGGTCATATTCCTGTACTGATGTCATCAAAGTTGCCCTTTTCTCACCCATCTCTTTTTGTACTAACAGGTTTCTTATAACGAGGTAAGGAATGACCACTTTGGTTCTGGATTTCAACAGGTATGACTGGAAGTGTTTCACTACTTTAAAAACAACACAGGCTTGCTGATCTACTGCTAGGTAATTAAGTTCTCCTCCTTTAAAAGCATAGCTCATGAAGGAATATCATTGCTTTCAACGTTTTTCTTTGTAAGCACAAAAACATAGGCTCTATCAGATGCAACAGTGTAAAGGGTGAAATCCTGAGAAAAATTGGGACTCATGAGGGAAGGGGCTTCTATTATAGATTTTCTAATTGAATCGAAATAATGACTTTCTTGTGGTCCCCATCGGTACAAAACATCCTTTTTAATTAAATTTTGTAAAGGTAAAACCATTTCTGAGAAAATTGGGACAAATCTTCCGACAAAGTTAATCTTACCCAAAAAGGATTGCATGGCCTTTTTGGAAGAAGGATGGGGAAGTTGAGCAATGGCTTGGGTTCTTTTGGGATCAATAATCATTCAATCCCTAGACACTATAAAACCAAGTAGTTTACCCTTCTCTACTGCAAAGACCGATTTCTTAGGGTTGAGAGATATTCCAAACTTGCGGCATCATTCTAAGACAACCCTAAGGTGAGATAAGTGCTCTTTCTTGTTTTTTGAAAAGACAGTGACATCATCAAGATAGACCACAACTGACTAGTTAATGAGGCCATAGAAATCAATATCCATTGCTCTCTAGAAAGTGGCACTAGCATTTATCAGTCCAAAAGGCATTTTCTTGTAGGCGTAAGTTCCCCATGGGGGACGAAAGGTGGATTTAAGTTGGTCTGAAGGAGACATTAGGACCTGGTTGTATGCCAAAAAACCATCTAACAAAGATAGTATTTCTGAACCAGACACATGTTATAGAATTTGTTCCATTGGAGGAACATGGTAGTTGTCTTTATCAGACGCTCGGTTTAGGTTTTGAAAATTGATGCAAAGTTGAATTTCACCACTTTTCTTCCTTACAGGGACTAAATTAGACACCCATTGGGTATGCCTAAATGGAAAAATTATCTTTGCAGTGAGTAATTTATTCAGTTCCTTTTTAACGATAAGTTCTAATTTAGGATGCATTTTCCTCAATTTATGTTGAAAAGGCTGTGTCTGGGGTTTCATAGGGATTACATGTTGTATGATGTTTGGATCGAAATTTTTTAGGTCATCGTACATCCAAGCAAATACATCTTTAAATAATTTTATGAAAATGGATATTTCTTGCTCAGAACATCCCTTTCCCAAATTAATGTTTTGAGGATCATCTCTTGTTCCTAAATTGATTGTTTCATAGATCAAAGAGGAACTGTTAGTTTTGCAATTGGCTACCCCTCTAAACTTTTCATGCAAGTCATAAAATTTCTCTAATCTCGCAACAGATCTAGGGATAGAGTTTACCATCTCGGATGTTGATTCAAGAGATCGAGGATCAAATATTACCATAAAGTCTCAGAGATTCTCGTCATGAATGCCTTCATCAATGACTACATCCTGGAAGGTGTCTTCCATATGCAGAAAGTTAATGATCTGTTGGTCATCAGCAAATACTCTCCAATTTGTGATGTTATCCGGAATCGACGCCTTGAACAACAATTCGATCGAAAATACATGAGGAGAAAAACCTTTAGTGGGCAACAATTTAGAAGCAACATTGGCTAGTAAATCAGCTTCTGAATTACTCATCCTAGGAATGGAATTTATTGTTGTTTTTAAGTTTCTGTGGTGAGGAGTTTCGCATGTGTTGTTCGGATAATCCACAAATGGTGTCATTTCGTCGTCGACGTTTCGAATCCAAATCAGGATTCATCATCAAGACTAATCGTCGAGTTAGAGCTAGCTGATCGTCGTCAATTAATACTATAAATGAAAGACAAATTAAAATTTATTTAATTAAGTCAGATGTCTTGATTTCGGAATATAATTTAATAAATGAGACTTAATATTAATTAATGAGACTTAAATCTGGGGTTTTGCGAATAATAGTTAGTATGTATAAGTATAAAAACTAGGTTATACGAGGCTTTACATTATTTGTTTAGGGTTTTAGGTAATTTGTTAGGTTTTACTCTTACTTAGTTATTTAATAGTGTTGGTATATAAGTAATGGTTTGCTTTTAATTATTTAGTTGTTTTAAGGTTTAGTTAATTAGGTTTTTCTTTTAATTAATTATTTAGTAGTGTTAGTGTAAATGTAGTGGGGTTATTTGTGGTTTAGGATATTAATAACATATGATAACATATGTGTATTAATATTGAGGATTACTCATTTAGGTTTTTATTTATTTAAGCACTTAGTTTTAGTTATATCTAGTTAATAGAATTGATAGTGTTTTAATATAAGTTTGTAGTAATAATATCTAGTGAGGGTATTAGGGTTTGTAAAAGGATTAGGGTTTTAATTAATAAAGTGTAAAGAGACATGTTTTAAATTAGAATTTTTAAGTTAGTAGTGAATTCTAGGTTTCCTTACTCATTTATATTTTTTTATTTAAGCACTCATGTTTTAGTTGTAACTATTTAATAGAATTGATAGTGTTTTTAATATAAATTTGTAGGGTAATAATATCTAGTGAGGGTATTAGGGTTTGTAAAAGGATTAGGGTTTTAATTAATAAAGTGTATAGTGACAAGTTTTAAATAAGAATTTTTATAGTAGTAGTAAGACTAGATAGACCCCTAAATCTATTCAATTTAAACCAAAACAAGCGGGGAAAGAAAAGGAAAAGGTCGGTGTCATACCTGATTTGTCCCAGGATGTTCCCTTAATTGGTTCATTAATGGGTGCCAAAAGCTACTGATGATGAATCCTAATTTGGATTCGAAACGTCGACAATGGAATTTATATTAAATGCCAGAAATTTATGCATTAAACTCCATACCTCGGTTTGGTAACTCTTCAGATGCGATGAAAAATAATGTATTGTGTTTCTTACCTGCTTGACCATGATTTCTCAATCACCAAATACTATCAAATTTTGCACATCCATATCCAGTGCTTTCCTAATTCCTTGCGGAAGCACTTCTTACTCGGTTGTGTTGTTAGTACATTCAAACTCTAATCAACAAGCAATAAAAAAAATTTTACCTGTAGGGTCGATGAGCACACAGCCAACACCTACTCCTTCTTGAGATTTGGATCCATCAAAATATAGGGACCAGATTTGTGCATCATTAACAATACTTGGCGTATTCGGCAAAGCTGGTGCCTGAGCATAAGTTGTAACTTCAGACTATTGTTCTGGATCAGTAATAGAGGAAATTTTAGTCATGAAGTTACAAAAATGGTATTCATTCCATACATTTCAATCGAATTTGTGGAGGTAATGAAAGGCTCATTTGAATCGTTCAGATATGTCATGGTATGCTTAAGGTAACATTCTTTGTTTATTCTAATTTTATTGGGCTGTCCATTTTCAGGCAGCCACAAGTGAGGCCAGTTTGTATCAAAATAATCGTGCAACTGTTAGGACCAATTTCTACTTAAAAACAGACCATAAACTTCAATAATATCAACAAAGATGATATCAATTATTTGATGAACTTTAGGATGGGATGATAATCTAATTAACACATTCTTAATCTCACAAATTACTTTAACATTCGTTCGATCTAGCTAAATGGTTTTAGGATCAAAAGGTTTTACTTCTGCATTAATTTTCTGCCATACAGATAGAGGCATCATGTTTGATGATGCACCGGAGTCATCCATACAATTATGTACATTCCTATTAAAAATCTCAAAAGTCAATAAAAAAGGGGGGACATTTTTTTGTTAAGAAACAACAGAATTTTGCTAATTTTTTATTGTTGTCCCTGAAACAGTTTTATCTAGGTTTGCTATAGTTTTTTATGCTAAGTCCCTTTTGTATTGATGTTCATATGTCTTTTTAGTTGGGAAATTTTTAGCTATGTTTGACTCAACTTTTGCTGATTTTTTTCTTCTTACATCATTCTTTTTAATGTTTTCAGCGATGCTTTGAAGCATTTTCTGCAAAATAAGAGGAACTTTTAGTAGTTCAAAAACATAAATATTTTCCCTTAATTTTTTCAAATCTTTGATTAAATCATACTCTAAAACTGGGGCAACTAAGTTTTGTCTAGTTTCAGTTTTCTTTGTTTTTTTCGGAAACACATTTTTACTTGTTTCAGGTGTGGGCTTGTTTTGAGTTTTGCTTCTAGTGTTGTAGGGGTGAACAATTTTAAAATTTGCTTGAAAAATATTGTCCGACAAGTGCCTGAAAACAGGAAGAGATGAGTCCTCCTCTTCTGGTACCTCTTCCTCAACTATATCATCAGAATTTTTAGGAGGAACAAAAACATAATTATCATGTGCTTCTAAAATCGTTTGCAAAGCATAGTGTAATTTTTTGAAATTTAGACCTTCTATGGTCGGGTTTGGCCGATTTGGAGGGAAAGAATTTCTAAAAGGAGGTTTGAAACTTACTTTACTTGTAGATGCCTCCTTTGCTGATATTTTCAAGTCAACGAATTGATTGGACAACTTCTGGAAATCTTTCCACAATCTCTCTAAGTCTAAAGTTTTTTGTTGATTTTTTGTTTTAGGAGGCCTAGTAAGAATTTCTATTTTCTTCTTAGAAGATGAAATTGTTTCAGCTTCACTACTAATATTATCTTTTAAGCTCAATATATCTTTCTCAATTTGACTTTCATCCTCAAAGGCCTCTAACAGTGTGTTCTTTTTGGATCTTTTAACCCATATTGCTATATTATTGTGCAGGGCCTTCATATAACATGCAACAACTAAGCTTTCTGTAGGCATCAAATCTACATGATTTTTTTTTTTTAGAGTTAGAAATATTTGCTTAAAGTCTTTCACTTTTTATTTAGGGTTTATTTTTAAGCTAGAGAGTTCCATAACCAAGACTTTTGGAGATTTATCATCTCCAATTTTTTCTAGAAAACAAGTTCCGAACTTGTCCCAAGAGACAATGGTCCGAGGTTGTTGAGAGAAATACTAGGTTGAGGCATTCCCCTCAAAATCATAAGGAAATAATATTCACACTACATCTTCATGTTCAACACTCCGGATTCTGATGGCCATAATAAATTTCTTGATGTGATCCTCAGCTGATTTCTTCAAATCTTGATCAAAATTGGGCATCCATTTCTCCAGATGTTTAGGTAATGGGTGTTGGGGTCCATGTACAACCACAACATCTTGATCGAGCCAGGGTATGGCATGATTATTTTTGTTTTCCATGGGATTTGGTGGTGTGGAAGGCTGAGATGGTTGTGATGAAGAACTACCTTCATCTGAAGACTCTCCTTTTGAAGAGGACGGAGAAGAACTAGGTGAAGATGGTGGGATACTAGATCCTCCAACACCAAGGATAGTTGATTCAGTAGGATTGGTAGGATTCCCACCTAAAGGGTTTTCGGGCAGACCAATGCCTTGAAGTTGTTCTTGAAGGTTCATAAATTCTAGGGGTTGATTGAGTTGTCTACCAAGTTGTCTAATACGGTGTTAGTCTCGAATTTTTCTTTTGATTTAGTGAGAAACTCTAATCCTAAACCCTCCCTACCTGCACTTCATTGTTTGCTTTCATTTTATTTTAATTTCTGTATCCAGTTAGTTATGTTTCACATTTTATCTTTTTGAATAATTTCCTTAAGTTTGGGGATTTAAGACATGGTTTTACAATATGTGTCACTTCATATCCCTATTTGAATCTTGCAAATTCAAAATTCCGCCAAGTCATTAATAGCGCTACTCGAATAACATTATTCCCATAGTGCTAATATAATCATGCCATGATAAGCGCCAACCACCCTGATTTTGTTATGATTACATAAATCATGAATTGATAGTTCGCATGTGTCCCACGATATCTCTTGAATCATTATACAGTTCAAACTATTCCATGATGGGATCATTCTGTACTTGCAAAGACCCTTTTCAAATCAGTCAATTTCCAAACATCATTATATGATCCTATCACTTGTCGTTCTAATTTGTTGAATTATAAGTGCAAGTATTTTTCATGAGAAATTGTTATATGCTAATAGTTGCAGGTTGTAAACTCAACTTCCGAACAGTGCCAAGTTGCAACATCGTGTTATTGATATGACACCTAAGAGAAGTGGGAAAGTTGTCAAATTGGAACGCGAGGGCACTGAGCTTCTCGAAGCATATCCGCAGATGGCACAGAGGCTTAAAGATGCTGGCTGGTTCGAATTCATCACCACCTTCCAAGGTTATTACGAACAAGTATCTATGGTGTTTACATAGAACTTCGATGGTTTCGAAGTGGAGATTGGAAAGTTTTTGATGCTGGTGACAGAATAAACCATCGCCAAAGCTTGCAGATTGGTAGTTGGAGGAGAATGATGATGGAAGAAGGAGAATGTGGTCACAGAGTTTGTCAATCAATGTTTTCTACCAGATAAGAAAAAATCATATTGGAGAAAGGGATTACCTTATAGTTGGATTAGACAAGAGTGGCATACTGCCCTGATCATAATTCACAGAAACCCTGGACTTGGCTGATTCAATCCCTAAATCTTGATCCACATCCAAGAAAACAAAGAAAGGGAAAAGGGAAGAAGGCATTCACATAGAAAAAGAGTATCACAGTTAATTAATTTTCTATCAAAGAAGAAGTATCTGAAACTAAGGTGACAAGGACCAGCAAGATAAAGAAGAAGACTCAGCACATTCCCGATGATACCCCTGTAGATGAAATTCAGGAAGAAGCCATGATCAGTAGAGGTAAGAGACCCAAACTGGATCCAGAGATCAAAATGTTTTATGATGTAGGAATAAAAATGGAAGATGATTCAGATGAAGATTATAATGTTAAAACCACAGTCAAACATAAACCACTAGCAACTAGTGAGAAAGGTGTTGCAGTCAAAAAGCAAAAGAAGAAATCTGCACCTGTGTCTCAAAACCCTAGGAGAAATTCTACTAGAGTTGCCAACAAATACAGGCTAAGGTACAAAGCTATGTTTGACCCATCAATCAAAGAGGAAAATATTAGTCATAAAAGACCATTCTAAGGACTCTGAAGCAGGTGTCAAAGAAAAAGTAGAAAGGCTTCCATTACACAGGAAAACAAAAGAAGACAAAAACTTGGGGAAGATACAAAGAAAAGGAAAATAAGTTGCTCATTATTATAAAAGACCTATAAAAATAGCAGCCACCATATCATCAAAAGATGAAGCCGTGTTTTATGATGACAAAGGATATTATTCTGTAGAACCAAAAAATCTACAGAAAATACTTTTTTTTTTACCTGTTATATTCTTTACCTTCAAGAGAGGTTTCAGAACAGCTGGAGATAAATTTGTTGAAACAAAAAGAGATTTTTGTTGGGAACATTTCCCTTCACAAAAACCTCTCTCGGTTTTTACACAAAAATTAAATTTTAAGAGATTCAAATTTATCTTTGAGGCCTATTTTTCTAAGAAAGCTACAGGAAATACTTTGTTTTTTTTATATGTTTTAGTATTTATTTTCAAGAGAGGTTTCGGAACAGCTGGAGATGAATTCGTTGAAAGAAAAAGAGGTTTTTGTTGGGAAAATTCCCCTTCACAAAAAACTCTCTCAGTTTTTACACAACTATCACAGTTTAAGAGAGTCAAATTTATCTTTGAGGCCTATTTTTCTACGATTTCATGATAAATAATTTCTTGTTTTAGTCAGTAATTTTGGGAGAGGTTGCAAAATAGATGGTGATGAATGTTTTGAAACCAAAAGAGGTTTTTGTTGGGAAAGAGTCCCTTCACAAAAACCTCTGTCATGTTTTACACAGATATCACCATTTAAGAGATACGAAGAGATTGTTGGACCCTATTTTTCAGGAATTTACCATATTTATTTTCCTGAAAAATCTCATGGACAACAGTTGACAAGCCACCTCATCAATTCGAATTGGAGATCAGATTGGATATTATCCTTGATTATTTGAAACAAGAAACTAAATATAGATGAGGAGGTTTTCAGATCCACTTATTTTGGATCTTGATAATTATGTATTGTTTCTATATAAACTCTGTAGAAAGAGAAGTTAGGGGTCGAAAAATTGGAGATCCAGAGGACTTATTTTGAAACTCCTTGTAAGGCATTAATGTTCTATTTGACACTTAATAGAAAAGGAATATGTATGGTTAGACACTCTTTTCTACTCTATTTTTCTTTCTTCATGCTTGAGTTCATTATTCAGACTGCAATGCATTTGTTTCTTGATTGCTAATTAATACAATAAAGAATTTGTTGTGGAAATTATTTTCAAGTTTTGATTTCAAGCTGATGATCTTGTTTCTTTATGATATTTTGAGACAAGAATTTATGTGAAGTTGACAAATTGAAGGCTTCATCCTCTCTTTTTCTTATTGGTCTAATCTATCTATGTGACTACCTTTTAATCAGTCAATGCGATATACTATGTTCTGATTTTCATGTTATGTTATAACCTTGAGCCAATTTTCAACCACCTTATTCAAAACACAAAATCATAAAAACATTTAAAACACTTTGAAATAAACCTATGATGCCCTAGCTTTCCCTCTCACAATCAAGTGCAACTTTAGGGACTAGCATATTTTGGTGTTGTTGCCGGGGACGAAGCAACAAAGAAATATTCCCTGTGACAACGACAATGATCAGATCTGCTTCTTGATGGTGAGAAAGAAGAGGACATGTCCTTAACTGCAGATATTTCACCATGGAGACTCCATTTTCTTAAGATTAATAGGAGACTCAACTAGGAATTCAAATATGGAAGCTATCTTGGCTAGGAGGTTTGCACCTCTCAATTTTTCAGCTATTCCTGGTTTTCCTAATCCTGTGCCTTCTTTATCAGAATGCACATACATTCTTCCTATATTCCATGGAGATGAAGGGGATAATCCTGCCCAACATCTCATAGATTTTCATCAGTGCATAGATCAATTGAATATCTGTCATGAAGATGCTCTCATGAAGATGTTTGTATACTCATTAAATGGTGATGCTCAGAGATGGTATCGGTCACTCTCTATTGCCATCATATCTTCTTTGTAGGAATTTCATGCAGCCTTCCATAAGTATTGCAATAGGTATTATCCTTCTGATATACTTCTTGAAGGATGTTGTGAAAAGTTCAAATATGATATTCATTAGAGAATAGATTGTGCCTCGTATGATGAGTATGATGAGCCTTGTGAAGACCGAGACCAGGTTGTTTCCTTTTTCTCTAAATTTTTGGAAGATGTTGAAGCAGAGAAGACATAATTTGTGGCAAATTCTACTCTTCCTGTACCTTTCATTTTAGATCCTATTGAACAACAGTATGATAGAAATATTGAAGTACTGCAAGAACAGTTGATACTGCTTTCATCACCAGTGGTTGAGCAGCCATCTCTGCAAATCAGCAAGCCTGCATTTACCATACCTGAACCTAAATATGTAGACAATATTAAACAACCAATCATCAACAAAGAAATCAGTCCACAGTCATGTTTATATTTGCAAACAGCTGAAGATGGCTGCCATTATCAAGAAGAGGATATGCAATGACCTTCTACTTTTCAGTTGAAACAACCACAAGAGGTTTTTCTTCATAGCTTCGTTGATCCGTTTGCTGATTATATGGAATATTTGAGAAGTTCAAGTGTTAGATTGTTTTTTTCAAAATAAGGTTGGTTTTGTTGTCCATTCGAAATGCATTCATGTATTCTATGGGCTCTTGCATTTTTTTTTTTTCATACAAGAAGTTTTTTCAATCAGCTGGATGTTATCATGGCTTCATTGGAAGCATGATGTCACATGAGGAGCCAGTTTTTACTGGTTAGAAGTAGGAATAGATAGACGAATAAGATCACCACCAAGTATGAGATTTTTTTCAGTCTGTTAGTTTGCATCAAAAAGTTTGGTTTCAGCATTTTGTTGGAATAAGTTGCAGAAATTTGGGCCTAATTTGAAATGCTATTGACTGACTCCATAACCCAATGGACTGGGAACAACAAAGAAGAATGTGAATGTTTGCAGAGACAAAATTTTGTAGGTTACATTGCATGGATGAATAAAGGAAAAGGCACAATGGTATTCTCATTCTTGATGCTTCACGGGGAGAGCATCATCCCCCAGAAGGAGCCAGTGTTAGTCTCTAATTTTTATTTTGATTTAGTGAGAAACTCTAATACTAAACCCCCTACCTACACTTCATTGTTTTCTTTCATTTGATTTTAATTTCTATATCCAGTTTGTTATGTTTCACATTTTAGATTTTTGAATAATTTCCTTAAGTTTGGGGACTTAAGACATGGTTTTACAAGATGTGTCACTTCATATGCCTATTTGAATCTTGCAAATTCAAAATTATGCCAAGTCATTAATAGCGCTACTGGAATAACATTATTCCCGTAGCGCTAATATAATCATGCCATGATAAGCGCCAGCCACCCTGATTTCTTTATGATTACATAAATCGTGGACTGATAATCCACATGTGTCCCACGATATCTCTTGAATCATTATACAATTCAAACTGTTAGATGATGGGATCATTTTGTACCTGCAAAGTCCCTTTTCAAATCAGTCAATTTTCAAACATCATTATATGATCCTATCACTCGTCGTTCTAATTTGTTGAATTATAAGCGCAGGTATTTTTCAAAAGAAACTGTTATATGCTAACAGTTGCAAGTTGTAAATTCAACTTCCGAACAGTGCCAAGTTGCAACATCGTGTTATTGATATGGCACCTAATAGAGGTGGGCAAGTTGTCAGATTGGAACCCAAGGGCATTGATCTTCTCGAAGCATATCCGCAGATGGCACATAGGTTTAAAGACACTATCTTGTTCGAATTTCTCACCACCTTCCAAGGTTATGACGAACATGTATCTATGGTGTTTGGATAGAATTTCGATGGTTTCGAAGTGGAGATCAGAAAGTTACTGATGCTGGTGACAGAACAATCCATCGCCAAAGCTTGCAAATTGGTAGTTGGAGGAGAATGATGGTGGAAGAAGGAGTATGTAGTCATGGAGTTTGTCAATCATTGTTTGCTACTAGATAAGCAAAACCCGGATTGGAGAAAGGGATTCCCTTTCATTTGGATTAGACAAGAGTGGCATACCACCCTAATCATAATTCATAGAAACCCTGGACTTGGCTGATTCAATCCCTAAATCTTGATCCACAGCCAAGCAAACAAAGAAAGGGCAAAGGGAAGAAGGCAGTCACACAGAAAAAGAGTATCATAGTTAATGAATTTTCTATCAAAGAATAAGTATCTGCAACTAAGGTGACAAGGACCAGCAAGAGAAAGAAGAAGACTCAACACATTCTTGATGATACCCCTGTAGATGACATTCAGGAAGAAGCCATGATCAGTAGAGGTAAGAGACCAAAACTAGATGTAGAGATCGAAATGTTTTCTAATGCAGACATAAAAATGGAAGATGATTCAGATGAAGATTATAATGTTAAAACCACATTCAAACATAAATCACTAGCAACCAGTAAGAAAGGTGTTGTAGTCAAAAAGCAAAAGAAGAAATTTGCACCTGTGTCTCAAAGCCCTAGGAGAAATTCTACTAGAGTTGCCAACAAATACAAGCTAAGGTCCAAAGCTATATTTGACCCATCAATCAAACAAGAAAATGTTATATTCATAGAAGACCATTCTAAGGACTCTAAAGCAGGTGTCAAATAAAAAGTAGAAAGGCTTCCATTACACAGGAAAACAAAAGAAGACGAAAACTTGGGGAAGATACAAAGAAAGGAAAATAAGTTGCTCAGTATTCTACAAGACCTATAAGAAGAGAAACCACCATATCATCAAAAGCTGAAGCAATGTTTTCTAATGACAAAGGTTATTATTCTGCAGAACCAAAAAAGCTACAGGAAATACTCTGTTTTTTACCTGTTATAGTCGTTATCTTCAAGAGAGGTTTCAGAACAGCTGAAGATGAATTTGTTGAAACAAAAAGAGGTTTTTGTTGGGAATATTCCCCTTCACAAAATCCTCTCTCGGGTTTTACACAACAATCACATTTTAAGAGATTCAAATTTATATTTGAGGCCTATTTTGTTGAGAAAGCTACAAAACATACTCTCTTTGTTTTTACATGTTTTAGTATTTATCTTCAAGAGAGGTTTTAGAACATATGTTGATGAATTCGTTTAAAAAAAAAGAGGTTTTTGTTGGTAAAATTCCCCTTCACAAGAACCTCTCTCGTTTTTTACACAGCTATCATAGTTTAAGATATTTGAATTTATCGTTGAGGCCTATTTTTTTGTGATTTCATAATAAATAATTTCCCGTTTTAGCTAGTAATTTTGGGAGAGGTTGCAAAATAGCTAGTGATGAATTTTTTGAACCCAAAAGAGGTTTTTGTTGGAAACGATTCCCTTCACAAAAAAATCTCTCATTTTTTACACATATATCACCATTTAAGAGATACGAAGAGATTGTTGGACCCTATTTTTTAGAAATTTACCAAATTTATTTTCCTGAAAAATCTCATGGACAACAGTTGACAAGCCACCTCATCAATTCGAATTGGAGATCAGATTGGATCTTCTCCTTGATTATTTGAAACAAGAAACTAAATATAGATGAGGATGTTTTCAGATCCATTTATTTTGGATCTTGATAATTATGTATTGTTTCTATATAAACTCTGTAGAAGGAAAAGTTAGGGGTCGAAAAATTGGAGATCCAGAGGACTTATTTTGAAACTCCTTATAAGTAATTATTATTCTATTTGACACTTAATAGCAAAGGAATATGGATGGTTAGACACTCTTTTCTACTATGTTTTTATTTCTTCATGCTTGAGTTCATTATTCAGACTGCAATGCATTTGTTTCTTGATTGATAATTAATACAGTAAAGAATTTGTTGTGGAAATTATTTTCAAGTTTTGATTTCAAGCTGATGGTCTTGTTTCTTTATGATATTCTGAGACAAGAATTTATGTGAAGTTGACAAATTCAAGGCTTCATCCTCTCTTTTTCTTATTGGTCTAATCTATCTATGTGACTACCTTTTAATCAATCAATGGGATATACTATGTTCTGATTTTGATTTTCATGTTATGTTATAACCTTGAGCCAGTTTTCAGCCACCTTATTCAAAAAACAAAATAATAAAAACCTTCAAAACACTTTGCAATAAACCAATGATTCCCTAGCTTTCCCTCTCATATTCAAGTGAAAATTTAGGGACTAACATATGGGATAAGGCACTATGAGTTCTTATGAGTGACTGGCGGACAATTTATTGGACGTTGATCCCTTGGGGAACTCGTGTCACTGGTTTGACAAGAATATCAAGTTTATCATTCGAGGTAGTTGTTTCAAGTGTAACGTTATTTTCTAAGCGACTACGCATTATGACAGGAGTGGGAGTGTGTGGGGGAGGGGTCTTGCATCCTCCACGTGCCATCAATTAATCTCAAGCCCTCCTTCTAGTGCCATTTGTGGATGGGCGTAAGTGACACACCGTCAACTGGAAGTTCAAATCCGGACCGGGGTTATCTAAATAACCCAAGCCGTTTGGAATGAAATGACCCGACGAGTTTAATGGCTCCGTTGGCCAACTAAAGTCCTAAAAAATAATAAAAGAAGTGATGCTAATATAAAATCTGTGATACTTAGCATACATGTTTACTTATTACAAATGTTCAAAAAATGAATATGTATAGATAATTACAAACAATTTATATACATCTTGCAAGATTTACTTGAAATCTTACGAAATGGATGTTCTTAAGAGTATTTCTAGAAGAGATAAAGAAAGAACATAAATTTTTATTTTTTCTATTTAAATATTTAAAACTAATAATACTAAACAAGTATGATTGAAACAAGGATACTTAAACAGTCAAAGCCAATTTATACCATCATTGTTTCATTAATAAATAACTTAACTAAGCAACAAGAAAACTAACCTGTAACTAATCGATTAAACTGAGTTTATCTTCATGTGTAATTCGAGCTCCTAATTATCCTGCATGTGAGGGAAACCTGCAACAGAACAGTGCTAGTACTTCTAGAATAAATTCCAGAAGGTTGTATGATGTGTTGGAGTGAGAATATAACAACATAATGATAAATGTAAGAGATCTAGTGATCTTATAATAAATCATTTAATATCTATAATAAATCCAACACATAATTATGTAATCCATCATTTAATATCTATAATAAATCGATAATAATCAAATGATAGACTGATCACAAATACTAAATGGAATAACAAATTATAGACAACATCTAAATACTTAATAATATGAAACACCCTATTATAACTAGACTAAAGTTGCATCAAACATAGTAATATTTCATAAGATCGAGGCAATGAAAGAACATAATGGGGTAAGCATCACATAGGTCTAAAGCCAATGGTGAGTAGCTTCTCCATAACATTTCTCCAAATCACATGTCCATAATGTATCCTAGAAAAAGTTATCTTCACTACTAACAGTGATCACTATTTAAACTAGTTTTGGATTCACAAACTCTTATCATGCAAGATAGAGTGCAATCCTCAAAAATTAGATTGTTTTACAAAAATAGTATAGCATGGAACCATTCCAGTTGGAATTGGTTCATCAAAACTTATTACATAATAATAAAGTCTTATCAAAATAAAAGAAAGAAAGTACTAAACTACACAGTGCACGATCCAAGATGGTTTCTCCGTGTAAATAGAACCATAATTATCATTTTCCTGTAGATAACAAAAACGAAATTAATACTTAGAAAATAATGCTAACTAATATTCAGAAATAGACTGGCTACAGAATCATGAGATTTTGTAGCTAGTCTTATATTAACAAAGAAAATCAAAGCTAAATCTTCCTATTTTGACTTTCATAACAAAATAAAATGAAATAAAATCAAACAAAATCACTTTTACCATTTAGAAATTAAACAATGAAGGGTCAGACAGTTCTGAATTAATGATGGCATTGAAGTTGGTTTCATTTTTTATAACTATATTACCGGATCTTTTGGGTCTTTTATTTTCTTGTTCTGCGCATGCTTTCAACTCTTGGTTTTCTCATTCAATTAGAGAATTGTGAGCAACTAAATGTTTTACTTGTGCCTGTAAGAATGGTATGTCCCTGTAATAGCGTTCTACCCAGTCCAAACAACTATCACAATGTATTGGTGCTATAATAGGCCAAGGTTGAGCGTATTCAACAATGGATGCTTTGTCTCTTCCTATGGCTTGTTTCAAGTCATGGCTAATGCCATCAAATCCCTCTTGTCCTTTCAAAATTAGAGGTAATCTAGAGACATAGTCAAAATGTTTAGCTTGACCAACATTTTCGTTCTTGAGACATTGGTTATCCGGATCTTCCTGAGCAAGGAAATCATTGATATCGATCATAGATATTGAGCTCAAATGGTCATCTTTTTGATTCCTTAGACTCCTAAATATTAATCGACCAGATATCTTATTTATAAAATTCAAATCTGAGCTTTCCTATTTCTTACTCTTACAATTTTTCTTGACAATGGATTTATCACTAAAGCTCAGTTTCGACTCAATAGAAAGGGTAGGAGAAATCCTTTCTTTCAACACATCCACTACCTGTTACGACGATTTTCTGGGTGAAAAAAAAATATCATGGTTTTTATTCATGGGGGTTTGCAAAGAAACATACATAGATTCATTAATTTCAAAGTCATTATGTTAATCGAAACCTTGACTCTCGGTCACGGGATTATCAGAATTGAGGTTTACATTTAAAGGTGAGTTCACTATGCTTTCGGGTTGGGCAAAATTGTTCCAACTCAGGAAGCTTTCCCAAGTGTCCCTAACTTGAGACAGGTGTGATACCAACAGGATTCTTATAAGCCCGTGATGAAAGAGGCTTGAAAGAGGGTTCAAGCTCTATTTCTTATAACATTTCAACATCTTGTACAGGCTCATCAATAAATAGAATGGCATGTTCATTTTAAACCCCAGGAACAACATTAATAGTCAGATGTGGTATAAAAATACTAAACCATATCTTCCCTCGCATGTTATAAAATTTTCAGAATCAAAATAAGGTTGTGCCATCGAGGTTTTAGGAGGGTAATAGGAATACCTTTAGGGAAGCATGTAGATTTCTGAGACACCATGAACAGGCTCCAAGGCACGTCCTCTAGTTTAGTATTTTTGAACCATTTCTCTCCTTCATGTGGCAGTCTTGTTGCCCGGGATGTAAATTCCTCCGTGACCTCCAATTGCACATCCCCGACTTTTCCTCTAAACCCATCAAATGTTTGAGAAAAGGCCTGTGCGACTGCAAGGTTGTAACCTTCAAATTTCTTGAGAAGATATCCCAACCATGAGCCTGCAAATAATCTATGGAATCATCGTGGGCAAGAAGAGCCTAAAATCCATTAGGTTCAATTCAAACCACAGGGGCCATGCTAGATATTAAACAGATGCAGTAGATAACATGGGAGGGAGGATTCAACTTCCAATAAACAAGTAACAAAGAGAGGTCTGTGAAAAACAAAATGACTCGATACCTATGAAATTGGGAGATTGTCATATTTGATAACTTAAGTTTGGGGTGACACACAAACAGAGGATGCGCAGACCTAGGAGACATTATGCACAATGAAGATCAAAACCCCAACCACTATCAAATGCCAATTCAAACAATGAATGAGGGTCATTAAATGTACAAGACGACAGAGTGAGGTGTATAGGTGGGTACATCAGATGTGTACCAAGTGACATGAATGCAATATGAATGATAGAGCATAATAGCATATATCAATTATAAAATCAAGGTTGCAGCTCGATTATGGATATCATAAAATCAAACCATACAATCAACCATAGACAACCCCATAATCCATTAAAAAATGTGACAGTCATTTAATCAATGAGCTTGTAAAACTTCAATTTAGTAACATATAGGTTCCCTTAAAGTGTAATCTCTTAGGCAAAAGAATAGAATAAAGAACACATACTACAAAATGATTACCCAAGCCAAGTTTTTGTTTAAATTTCATGCTTGCAGTCATGAAATTTAAACAAAACAAACAAAAATTTAAACGAAAAACTCATAAGATAAGTTTAGCCCAATACATATCCTTGAAGCCAGAAGATAGAAATGTTTATAACTACAAGGAGGAGGTAGCTACATAATTTTTTTATCTCTTTGTGATGATTTTTAAATGTGATAAAATTCTACAGAATTGGTGGCTGCCAACAGGTCCTCCATATTGAGCTTCCATAGCTCAATGTTTTTATTGTCAAATTTCTTAATATTGATTCTAGAACTACTCGCCATTCTCTTTCAGCACATGAATCACCACTGCAAAGCTTCCACTAAACCCACATTTATCACAGACCCAAGATAAAATTTATCTATCAAGACTGAGCAAAACCCTCAACAAAAAAGGTGTCCCCCTGAAGCAAAAAGTGTGCTCTGATACCACATGTAAGTTTTAAACCTGTGAAGTAAAGAAATACATATAGATTATAATAAAAACATAAATTAATCAATGGATCACACACACAATACACAAAGATTTATGTTGGAAACCCTTAACCGGGAGAAAACCGACCTTCCTTGGTGTCGCACCTCTCAACTCTTCATTGTATTAATTTTACCATTCACAATACAATATATACAATATCTTAAGTATCTTGCAGCTACCAAAACCCTAATCCCTTAATATAGGATTAATTTAGAAAACCGCTAAAAATAACAAAAATGGTAAAAATAATAAAAAAAGGCTAAAATAGTGATAACCACCCAATTTTGTTTTTGAGGCATTGTCCCAAATGCTCTACTTGACCCAGGGGAGAAAACCTTCGCCCCCTAGGAAAGAACTCGGTGCACACACAGACGTCAAATATGACATGCCCCCCCACACACATGCAAATAATATAATAGCTACCCAACAAGTAGGACTTGCTCCTCCTCCTAATCCAACATGAAGGGCTCATAGAGTTTGAGATTCTCCACATTCACTACTAGTTAAATTCACATTTATGGGGGTATAATAAGTCTGTAAGAGTTATCTCCCACCTTTTCTATTACCTCAAAAGGATCATACCACAAAGCTTTTATCTTCTTATGAGGGCCCTCTAGCCCTTCCTTATTCAGTTGTAACGATACTCTATATCCCACTCTAAATGTTTTCTCTATTTTGTGCTAGTTATGTATAGCCTTGTACTTTTCCTATGACTTCTTTAGTGTCTCATATACTTGCAAATGGATCCACCTAATATTCTCAACAATTTTTTCTACTTTTAATGCATCTCTTGTGAGGTCCTCTCTCACTCGTCCTTTCTTTCCATATACAACATCTAAGGGTGAAGGTGGAAAATACCCAAAGCAAGTTTCAAAAGGTGACTTACCAGTAGAAGTGTGGACTGTGTTTTTATAAGAGTGTTGTATATAGATCAAATTTTCATCCCAAGTCTTCGGATGCTTCGTATTTTAACCCCTCAAAAGTTGCACCAAATTCCTATTGACAACTTTTGTTTACTCATATGTCTGTGGATGGAATGTTGTATTCCTCTTCAACTTAGTGTCCATATTCTCCCACAAAGTAGTTCAAAATGCACTGAGAAATATGTTATCCCTATCTGAGATGATTCTCCTTACTATCCCAAAGTGAACCTAAACCTGTTCAAACAACTTATTTTCTACTTATTGTCCATTGACAGTCTTTTTACAAGTCATGAGAATGCACATTTTTATAAACCTATAAATTACCACAAATAAATAATCATCTCCCTCTGTGGGTGTTGGTAAACCTCCCACAAAATTGATGGAAATGATTTCCCAAGGTTGAGTGGGTATACGTAAGGGATGGTATAGACCTTGCTTCCTTTTGTTGGGCTTGCAGGTAAAACAAAGTATACATTCTCTAATAAACCATGCTACGTCTTCTTGCATTCTGGGCCAAAACACATACCTCTATAAGTTGGCGACCATCTTCCCAAAACCAAAATGTCTTGCAACCTTGGAGGTGTGAGCCTCTTTGATAAGATGCAATCATCCACCTTTAAGAAGATAGAGCTTGCCAATCTTGTAGAGTAACACATTTTAGAAATGATAGTCATCCTTGTTGTCACCTTATTATATATGAATTTTCCCTCGTAGCTACCAAAACACATACTTGAAGTGTTCATATTCTATGTATGCCTCTTTCTATGCATCACGAGTAAAAGGATCCATGTGCATAAGAGGTCCAAAAGTTGTAATATTGGATGTGGGTGGTCATGAAATCATGTCTTCCAACTTGTTTGTGATACCCTTCTTATACTTTATGATGAAATTAAATTGAAATAAAAACCCCATCCACTTGTAATGTGACATGTCTAGTTTGTTGTAGATTACTTTGAGCCTACAAATACTGTATTGGATGGTGATTTATGTGGATGATTGTCTCCTTTCCCATCATATAGTGTTTCAACTTTTTGATAGCTTGTACCAAGGCATAAACATCCTTTTCATAGGTAGGGTAGTTTAGAAATTCCCCATGAAATACTTTAGAATGTTAGTAGACATGCCTTCCTCCCTGCATTAGTACTTCTCCCATGGCATACCCACTTGCATCTATCTCCACTTCGAAAGGCTTATGAAATTTTGGTATTGAAATCAGTACTGTTGCTTGACTAATATTTATTTTTATCTCATCAAAGGCCTTTTGTTGATTCTTCCCCCACTAGAAAGTCTTACCACTGGTTGTTATGACATGGAATGGTGCAACTACCATTGAAAATGAAGCTATGAACTTCTGAAAGTATTGTGTTGCCCCAAAAAAACTCCTAACTTGAGCGACATTTGTAAAAAATGTCCATTTCATGATGGCCTCCATCTTTGCAGGATTTATCTTAAGATCCCCTCCACTATTCACATACCCCAAATACACCAAAGAATGTTGAACACACTCATATTTATTGAGATTATCTAGCAACTAGTGCTTTTTAAAAGTCTCTAACACCTACATAATATGTGATATTTGTTCCTCTGAGGTAGCACTATAAACTAGTACATCATCTAAATAAACAATAATAAATGAATCTATAAAAGGGCATAAAAAATCATTCATTAGTCTCATAAATGTAGTTTGTGCATTGCATGAACCAAATTGCATAACCAACCACTCATACAAATCTTTCCTTGTCTTGAAGGTAGTATTCCAAGTATCTTCTTCTTTGACCTGAACCTGGTGATATCATGATTTCAAATCTAGATTACTGAAATACTTGGCATGCTATAACTGCTCCAATAGATCATTTATCCTTGGTAGGGGGTATTTATTCTTTAGTGTAATCTTGTTCAATGCCCTGTAATCGATACAAATTATCCAAGTCCCATATTTCTTGGGAACAATTATGATGGGTGAGCCACAAGGTGAGTTACTCGGTTGAATCATACCCTGCTCCAACAACTGTTGCAACTACTTATTTACTTCATTTTCTTCCAGAACAGACTATCTATACAACTCAATATTCAACAATGGGGAGTTTGGAAATAATTGTATTTCATCCTCCACTTCCCTCTTAGGTGGTATCCCTTTAGGCTACAAGAACACTTCTCTGTATGCCTATATCAACTTCTCCAATTGATGTTTCTTCTATTTAGTACACCCCCCCAGGATTCTTTCACTCTCATTGACTCATCATCAAACTGGTTTTATCTTAACAAAAGAAAAACATATTTTTTACTAGAACTAATCAACTGCTTGGCTTGGTTGACACTTACCAGTGATATCTTTGACTTTCCTTTATGCGCATTGATGATGTAGGACTTCCCATCCTTGATAAATCGATATTGTTTGGCTCTCTCCATGAAGATTGCATCCCTCATATACATGTAATGGCTTCCAAAAAATACTCCACATACATTAAGGGGTACTATATCCAATTCCACTTCATTAATAAAATCAACACTTATATAAAATTTAATCTTACACTATTTCATTACGTTTATCTCTACATCCTTTTTACCAAACCCAATGTATAGGGGATAGGATGATTGTGAACTTTCAATCCGAGCTTATTGACTAGATCTGTTGCTATGATATTAGCTTGTGAACTAGAGTCGAACATAGCATATATCTTGGTCTTTTTGACCTAAATCTTGACGTGGAAGAGCTTGGTCATATCCTTCTCTTCCTGGTGATGAATACAACTCAGATTCACCTCCTTCTACACATATGTGTAGACAATATTTTCATCAACATCTGAGCTACTATCAACCCGATTTCTTGAATCTTTGGCTAGAAGTTTCTTTTTATTTCCATCCTTCTTGTGATTCTTAGGGTTCAACTCTAGTTGTAGTTTCCATCATTTTTCCTTGGTGTGGGCATTAATGTTTCAATGATTGCAATGTTTTTTGGGATATTTAATCTATTGTTCAGTGGCCATTGTCTTCTTTTCTTTTCCCCCTTTCCACTTCTTTTTCCCCTCCTTGGAAGCTTCTTGGTTCTCTTTCTACTTCAAACCACTTGGTTTCCCCTTCTTCTGGCCTATATTTTCTAGGTATTGTGCATGTACACAAGCCTCATCCACTATCCTTGTCTTGAATAGCATCATATACTTCCATAGATGACTATGTAAACCCCCCAAATACTTTAGGAGTACATATTGATTCTTGGTAGAGATACCTAGCACGATGTCCATCTTTCTGAACTCAGTTGTGTACTCCTATACACTCTTTCCCTTCCACTTCCTCAAGTAGTTCCATTGAATCCATTGGTCCTCTACATACCCGATAAGGTAGAATTAGGACTTGATGAGGGTTTTGAAGTCCTCCCAGCTTGTTGTTAGAGTATCACCCTCCATCCTAAGTGTTTTTGTGTGGCTTTCCCACCAGGTTAAAACATGGCCCTCTAACTTCAATCTAGAAAATGAAATCTTCTTCTCTTCCTCTATATGGTGAACGCTAAAATAAATTGATAGTTGTTGCAACCAATGATTTAGTTTTAATGCATAAATCTCACCTTGGTATGGTTCTATGTCCACTTTTTCTTCCATATTGAATAGGGACTATGAAGGGTTCATGATACTCGAACTCAGTTTCTCTTTCTCAGATTCTTTATGCAACCCCTCTCTTAAGTCTTCTTGATCTTCCAATTTCCCCTATGATATGTTCTTTGAGTTAGAGCCTCCATCATCTCCAAATGGTATCAGCTTACTTGATAGATCTACCATGAGGAGGTCCATATTGTGACTGATGTCGAAAACATGTGCTTCCAACCACTCAAAACTCTCTTATGTTGGATCTCGAGGGTTATTATGAATAGACTTGTCTTCCATGGCTAGGGTTTTTGAGACTTATTGTTAAGTTGATTCCTAGATCATGTGACTTTCCCAAAATACCTAAAATAAAAACCTTCTCTAATACCAATATGATATGTAAATTATCCTAGATATTCCATTGGAACATTTCATCACAAAAAATCTAATAAAACACTGAAATATTTACTATTAAGGTTAATTTCCCTTTCTCCACAATATTTAGTTACTGATAAAATAGATAAAATGTAGAAAATAGAGAACAATAAAACACATTCACACCATCTAAAAATAACACAAGATATGACTTAGGAAACCCAATATGAGAGAAAACCCATCTAGAAGGTGAGGCTTCCTTGCTCTCTTTTCTCTAGTATAGAAGTTATGCAAGTACAAAAAAATAGGCACTCTCTATGGAGTTTCCTTTGAACTGTGACCTGAATGGATGCTACAAAATCTCTCCTCCTTTGTTATGCTCATAGAATACCACTTTCATATGTTCTTCTTAGCCATGGAAAAATATACAATACAAAATAATGAAACCCCTTCTCCTCCTAGTGGCCCAATTTTTAACATAGCCTGATAGCCATCTAGGGATATTTTTTACTTCCTCAACCTTCAATTGTGATAAGGTTTTGAATCTTCTAGAATGCACTTATAAAATCCACTATGTGGCTATCCCCACATTTATAAGTAATGGAGGTTGACATGGCATCCACTCTCACCATGGTGATCAATATAGTGGGTCAACTTGTGGGAGGCATAACTTTCTCATACGAACTCTGATTGAAAAACAGTCTGTGTCGTTGGAAAGGTTAGCATGTAGAATTTTTAATATTCATCCATAGTTAGGTTTGGACAAAACAAAAGGTCATTTGATGCCTCAAAATGGCTTTGGAATATTTCTGACTATTTTTTGGACCCAAATTTCAAAATTTGGACCAACCATCGAAATGGCCTCGCACATTGATTCCTCCAATATTTCGACCCAAAAAGTAGTGATATAGATGAAAAATAATATAATGATCCAATCTGTATCACTCATGGATTATCATAGGAGTCATACTTCACAACTTTGCTTCCTTTCATTTGGTATCAGATATGCATTAACTTGGATCCAAGGTGTTAGTGATAAGATCTTTTAATTGAATCTTGATTTGAGTGGGAGCTTGTGCAGAAGGAAATCTTGTTGTAGGGAAATGTCAAGCACATTCAGATTACAAATGGAAAAGTTTAATGGCACTCACTTAGAGTTATGAAATCTTAATATGGAGATCTAATCATAGATCAATATCTATAGGTTGTAGTATGTGTAACCAAACCCATTGGTATGAAATATGAAGAGTAGGTGGTGCTAGAAAAAAAAGGAGAGAAATATTATCATGCTTTATTTGGATGAGTCAATATTATTGAGTGTTTTGAAGAAAAAAACTCAACAACTCTCTAAAATAGGTTGGGAGATTTGTATCGCAGTAAATCCTTGGTTTATAAACTTTGTATGTGGGAAAAATTGTTTACCTTGAGAATGGGTGATGGTGATTATGTGGCTTAACACCTAAATTCATTTAATACTATTGTGACCTAGTTGATCTCAATTGAAGTGAATATGAATGGGAAGGATCGTTGCATGATGAGGTCATGGTTTCTTTACTCCCAGAGGAGATGAGGAAAAAATATTTTGGACTCGCCAATGAGACCTTGGTTGTTTTTGTAATATTTAAGGATAAATAAAAGAAGAAAGAAGAGGGAAAATATAAATCCCATGGGAGACATAAGTCTCTTGCAGATTCCAAGGAAAAATGTTGGAACTGTGGCAAGGTTGGGAATTTCAGAAGGGACTACATGGAAGATAAGAAGAAGAATAAGAAGGAAAAGTACAATTACTGTTAAGCCCTAATATTGGCTCATTACCCCTTAATTGGGGAATATTAGATTAGTAATGTTATTTTATTTATGTCGGCTCTAGGCCATTAGTTGTAATTTAGATTAGTAATGTTATTTTAATTATGTCGGCTT
>JASDQU010105684.1:130008-149842 GCA_032191745.1 Picea mariana | reverse complement strand
TGAGAATTCTTTTATTATTTTTCTCTTGCCTCTTCTTTCTCAATTTCTCTCTACAAATTTGTGTGGTATTTTCTAGCTAGATCTATTTTGTGCAAGTTCAACACATTTATAGATACACCTTGGTGATGATATGATACATTGTTAGAGGCACATATTGGATACTTGGAATATGATTTGATGGTATCTCTTGGTACAGGATTTATGGATGTTGGCACATGGTTTTAGGTACATCTTGGTTACTTGTTGATGATGTGATGGTCATGCCTTGGTATCTTGTTGAGGCATTGGTATATGTTTGAGGCACATCTTTGGTGCATGGTGTGAGACATATTCCTGGTACATGTATGAGGTGCATGTCTTGGTGATGTTGGTACATTTTGAGGTTTTATACATGGTTGATGTATGTGATATAGTACATGGTTGATGTACTTGGTATGGTACATGGTTGATGTACATGGTATGGTACAGGTTATGGTACATGGCTGTTGTACAAGGTATGGTACAGGTTGACGTACGTGGTATGGTACAAGTTATGGAACATGGTTGATGTATATGGTATGGTACATGTTGATGTATACGATTGATGTACATGGTATGGTACAGGTTGATGTGCATGGTTGATACATGGTTGATATAGGTTGATGTACATGGTTGATGATTGATGTACATGGTTGGTGTACATGGTTTGGTGAACAGGTGTTCTGGATCAAACAATCATAACTTCTTCATTGAGGATCCAAATTTTGTGAGACAAGTTGCAGTGGAAACATAATAGTATTTAATATATTATGTGTGAGTTTCATAATCAAATATAAAACATTGATCTTGGGGCATGCTGTACAATTTTTCTCTCTAGAATAGGCTAAAATTCATGAAGGTTTTACGTTTTCGCTATAACTTCTATTCTGAGAAGTTTGAGATTCTGAAATTTTGAGGAGATGGAAGAAAGATCTCAGAGGGTTAAAATTTCAGACCTTTATTCATTATAGGTACACAATTATGCTTGTTGAAAGTTAGGGTTTGTGACTAATCCAAAACTAGTCCCGTGAGACCGAGGTAAAGTTTGATGAAGATGTTATTCTCTTGTTGATGAAGTTGAGGGAGATCTACAAGTCTGCAATATTGTGTATTAGGTCATTACATGATCATAGGTATGCTTATGTGTTAATTTTGATGCTTATGTTGTTATGGTACATGCTTGAGGCATGCCATGGTAGTGATTGTGCATGATACACCTTGGTGATAGTATGATACATTGTTAGAAGCACATCTTGGATACTTGGCATATGGTTTGATGTTATATCTTGGTACATGGTTTATGTATGTTGGCACATGCTTGAGGTAGATGGTTTGAGGTACATATTGGTTACTTGTTGATGTTGTGATGATCATTATTTGGTATCTTGTTGAGGCATTGGTATATGTTTGAGGAACATATTTGGTGCATGGTCTGAGGCATATTCTTAGTACATGTATGAGGTGCATGTCTTGGTGATGTTGGTACATGTTGAGGTTTGATACATGGTTGATGTGCGTGATATAGTACATGGTTGATGTACTTGGTATGGTACATGTTTGATGTACATGGTACGGTACATGTTTTGGTACATGGTTGATGTACACGGTATGGTACAGGTTGATGTACATGGTATGGTATAGGTTGATGTGCATGTTTGATGCATAGTTGATACAGGTTAATGCACATGGTTGATGATTGATGTACATGGTTGATGTGCAGGGTTTGGTGATGGTTTTTGTATCCATGTGAGTGGATCAATTAGTTGATGATCGTATATCAGTGATAGAGACAGTGACAGAGACAATGATAGGTAGAAGTTACAGTGACAATGAAATGTTGGTTGATGTGACATTGACATTGACATGTTGCTTGATGTGATGGTGGTAGTCATAGGTTGATGTGATAGTGACAGTGACATGTTGGTTGATGTGACAATGACATTATCAGTGGTAGTGACAATGAGTCTACACTTGTATTTTAGGGTGGAAAGATGGGGCAATGAAAGGGGGTTGTAGCCTCCTTCCAGTTGGTGTCAGAGAACTTAGGGAGTTGGAGCTTCCTTCAGGTTGGTTCTTGTAAATCAGGGGGTCGTAGCCTCCTTTCGGTTGGTGCAGGAGAACTTAGGGAGTTGGTTCTTTCTTCATGTTGGTTCATGTAAATCAAGGGGTTGTAGCTTCTTTCGGTTGGTGCCTGTAAAGAAAGGGTTCATAGCCTTCTTTCTGTTGGTGTCAGAGAACTCAGGGAGTTGGTGCTTTCTTCATGTTGGTTCCTGTAAATTAGGGGGTTGGTGCCTCCTTCCAGTTGGGGATGGAGAATTTGGAAGTTGGTGCTTCCTATGAATGTATTCTTGATATATATAAGAAAGCATTCCGTGGTTTTCTCCCATTTAGGTTTCCACGTAAATTTTGGTGTACTATGTATCTGATGTGATATTGTTGATTTGTATTACTTATGGTTATATGTTGATGATATATTGGATGCAATAATAAATGACATACTGCTAATAAAGTTGAAGTTTGAATATTGTGATTGAAAGTGGTAAAAAGTGGTCATACTGATTTTTAGTGTTTTTATATTGAATGCCTCTTCAATCCCCGAAGATTTAGTGAAATATATGCAAGAACCATTTTTGTTTCTTGCTTGCCACCCACATACTGAACAAAGAAAGAAAAAGATAATGGCGAATCTCCCTCATGGACAAATCCAAACCAGTTTGAAAGTGCCACAATTCTTCCATTGATGTCACCCATCCATCTTCATATAGTACATCATCATGCTATCCACGTGTCAGCTAGATTGACGATCCTCAGTAATTGCCGGGGGGGGTCCTTTGTGGTTCTGAAAACCATGGAGAGGGGGGCCACAATTTTCTTGTTCTTTCCATGTCATTTGATTTCGCACCAGAGTTAAGTTTCACGACCCCCTTTCTTTTGTTAACCATCATGCATGCGATGGGGTGGGGAGGGTGAGGGGTGGGGGTCATCAAATAAGGACCATTGATTTTTTGTCCACTTAGATCTCAAGCATGGATGCTTTCATAAACCTGCTCAATATATGAATTGAGGTTTTTCTTAGATAATTTGACAGGTGTGGTAAGTAACTCAACATTCAGGTAGATGCTAATACATGACTTGAAAATCAATTGTTGGTTGGACCATTTAAAAGAGGTTTTTTAAACAAAAAATTTATTTTACTTTATTTATATCCAAACTTTTTAATATATTTTAAACATAAATAAAATATTACTATAAGGATTTTAACTACTTGGCTTTGGAATAAAGATTTATAAAGAAGGTTTACATTTATCCATGACACATTTGTTTTGGGAATAATAGGAGAAATTGGTTTTATGAAAGGAGAATAAATTTGAATATAAGTCAATATCTTGTCATTATGATTATGCAACAAAAGAAAATAACGCCAGGGAACCTTGACTTTTTGGATAAAATTTTATAAAGCGAAAAGTAGGATAAATTGCGGACTTACTTGACTAAAGTTTGAGATGGCGGAAAATAGGCATTTCTTTCCAAAATTTCAAATTTTTTGGTGATGCCAATTAATGTTACAACACCATCAACCATTCTAATTGAAACAACATCTCAAGAAAAAACATAGCTGACTCCTCTAGTCAATTGATCAACATAATTGACTCAAAATACTCCTAAGTCATCTTCTCAAAATCTAGAAACAGTGAGTCACAATCACATTCCAATCTATGAAGTGGAGGAAGATACCGAGAAACATTACTTTGTTTGCAAGAAATTTTGGGATGGCTTGGACATCAGAGGCAAAGACAAACAAATGGCACGGTTTATTGGAGCCCTAAGAAAAAAGGTTCTCACTTGGTTCATGAACTTCATTGAGAATTAGAAAAGAATCAAGGATGAATTTAAGAACAATTCCCTATCCTTCTTTACAACCCAAGACATCAAGCATTTGGCAACCCCAAAACTTAAAGAGATCAAGCAAAAACCAAGTGAATTTTGTGAGAGATTATGATAAAAGGTTTAAAGACTTGCTAAGTCAAATACCTAATACAATAGATACATAATTGTTTTGTCCAATGGTATGTTGCAAGACTACTTCAAAGGATATAGAAACCACAAAGAATGTGTTATATGCAATCATGCAAGGAAGATTTTATGAAAGTCCAACAAACTAAAAGAGATGATGATTGGGTAGCCTTGTTGAATGATAAGAGGATAGAAGAAAAAATGGAAATGCTTTAGAAATCACCAAGGTATCTTTCCCTTCAAAAAAATGACTTATGATGCACAAACTATGAATGAAAGCCATACAAAAGACTTTTATAAATATCTAGATACATAAAAAGAGAACTCAATAATATCAAAAAAGTCTAAATATAAATTTCTATGAAATTTGTAAAATCTTTACCAATCATAATACAAGATATTGAACACATACTCTGAAAAATACAAAACCTATATATATATATATATATATAATACACTGTTAAAAAACCATTTTTTTTTTATAAAAAAACCCTATATGAAATCCATTCTCATTTCACTTTACCCATAATACAAGATATTGCACACATAATCCAAAAAAATGCAAAAACCAAAATGACATTAACATTTATTTTTTATAATACAATGTTAAAAAACCAATTTTTTTTATAAAAACTGTAATGAATTCCATTGTCAATTCAATTTACCCAAATATGGTATTGTAATTATATTTACATAAAATTATTATGTTTATGTTTATTATATATATATATTTTGAATTTAATTGTATATTAAAAATTAAAATAATATACATATTGTTATAAAAATTTGATACCAAATTAAATGAGAAATTAAAAATATTTATATATTTTTATTTTTATATCTTAAATATATAAGAAATTAAAAATATAGTTAATGTTTAATTATATTTAATTATATATATTAAAATTTAATTCAATTCTAAGCCATCCAAAAATTATAAAGTTTTTTTAACAAAGCCACTTAAAAAAATCTTTGATTAATTGTGTGTCTATCCACAAGGCATAAAGAGAAGGATACCAAAAAAATATGTTTGAAAATGTAAGTGTTCACGGTTAAACATAGTGTAGAGAATATTTTTGGAAAACAAGGCATAAAGAGAAGGATACCAAAAAAATATGTTTGAAAATGTAAGTGTTCACGGTTAAACATAGTGTAGAGAATATTTTTGGAAAAGAAATGTGTGCATGGTTTTGATTAAATGTCTGTACACATAAAATATAAGGAAATAATAATAATAATAATAATTTAAGTTTAAAGTCATTGCCAAGTCATTGCCAAGCCATTCCTGAAATCCAACAAGAAATTGTTAGATACTCAGATTTCAGTGATAATTTCTGTATAATCTGTGTGCCCCATGTTGAGTCCATTTCTGTATTCAAAAATAGATTTTAAATAACAAAAAATGATGATTTCATGGCGGATTCAAGTGAAAAAAACCATTTCATAGAAGAGTTAAACAACATGACATGCATAATAGTATATAATCCAATAACATAGAACACACCACTCTATGAAGCATTGAGCCCCTTTTATAATCTAATGCCACAGAACAGAAGACCACTCTACTAAGCATTGCACACAATGTCTTGAAGGAGCAACTTACACACAATGTCTTGAAGGAGCAGCTTAACCTGTGTATCGTATTCATCCACAAAATGACTTCCAAGAAAATCTTTAGACACTTTCACAATATTTCTTCTAGTGATCACACAAACTCTATCTTCCTGACAAAGTAATGCTGCAATATTTAAACCTAATTCCAAGTGTGATGACAGGAAGAATTTGGACCCTGCAAGGACAAGTTCCACCATTTCCACAATGTCCTTTACTATATCCAACATCTACAACTTGTGTTTCAACATTTCTCTCCACTCAAAGAGCCTGTTTTGTTCACCCGACCTCACTATGCTATCAATTACAAAGAGACTTTGGTCAAGTGCCCTACTTATCAGATCAATATATTTCTTCTCCTCTTCATCACCATGATCATCCTAACGGCTAATGATGAGGCTAGCTTCAGCCTAAGCACGATGAGTGGTAGCTGCGTGCAGGTCTTGAAAGCGAGAACACAAATAATTACTACGTTTACTAGACCATCAACGTAAACTTCCTCCGTGTAGCCTTTCTGTATGGCCCCGCCAAGTTTCAGAATTGTTGTTCCATTGTAGAGGTCTTCATTCGTTATATCCTTGGAGTTTCGGTGATGATCTAACATATGTAGAGCAGAGTCAAAGATAACAGAACAGAACAACTCTGGGTATAGTCCAAAAAGACGGCACATATCCGTCAAAGATATGTGGCATACATTTGGCATTGACAGATGGCACTCATTTTAGACACCTTTGGGCATGCCATCTACTCATCCTCAAATGACGCGTGGCACACTCCTTTTGTGACGCATCAATAGTTGTGACGTCAGATGACGTCAAACCACCACGTCAGATTCAGGAGGTCGTCCTCTGGTAGATATACCTTCTCAACATCCAAAGCTCCCGAGCGCTAGAATTGATGCCATCTCTAAGAATGATTAAATGGATTCTAGAGTTGGTGGAAGGATAAATTTTAGCAGGAGCGCTAAAAAAGGCAAGGTCACGCAGATCACTAATTACAAAAATATCGATGACCACACTTCATTGCGGGGACAAAAAGTGCTCGAACGTTAAAATTCTTGAGCGGTCTCCCAATCGAAACCATGGTATAGTGATAAGGGTGCATGGCAGTTGGTGGTGGATTGTCGGGGTCGAAGCGGTGTGGATCCAAACCTCCCTTGACGACTTCCGCAATCACGTGCTTATATAAAGTCCAATCCAAGAGTAACGCGTGTCAACAAAGCTCAGCGTTAAGCCAAATCACCAAAGGAAAGTCACAAGGAAAAGCAGAACGTTAGAAGAGCACGATTAGTCTATCACTAGAGGAAAAAACGAAGAAGCTATGGAGAGGGTTCCTTATGCCGAAATGACCCAATTCTCTCCTCATTGAAGTAATAAACCTCTTCCCGATCCCGAGGGGAAATTAGTTAATGAAAGAAGGACTGGTGGTTGGACAATTAACTACATCCTTAAATGGAAGCATGGAGGGTTTGCTGAGAAGACAAAAAATGTCATCCCAAAGTACCACAGAGGGCAGGTTTTCCCGCAAGCCCAGACTGACCTGAGTTTCCTTTTGACAGAAGGAACAAGAGAGGTGAGGATCTTAGGATAGGAAGGCCAACTCGCACTCATAGTTGTGGTCGGATGTTTTGATTATAAATACATCAGACGAATACAATGAAGACGTGGGATGGTTGAGCAGAGCTCCCCTTTTGTAATATTTTGACTAAACAGAGTTGTTCGCTGGTTATGTATGAGACTTGAGACATTTTTGTTAATAGAAGTCACTTTCCTTCCATCATCTTGTTTCCTCTTATTATGAAATGCTCATGATTGGATGATCCATATGATATGTTGTGGTTTTTTTAAAATGGACTTTTGATTATAATGCTGCTATGAATGTTTTTTCAGTGTTTTAAACTTAGGATCAAGAGATTCTTGTGACTGAGTTTTTCTTCTCCTAGCTGCTTGAAATCCTGATGCTTATAGAAGACCTATCCACCTTCCTCACTAAGTTTCCCTTCTATTCACCTTTATTCTTAAACCACTGACTGAAGTTAATCAAGACCTCATTTGCTTATGCATGCTAGCCCATATTTATGTGTTAAAACATTCTTATGCTGAGTTTTGTCCATTTGACCTTCAATTATTAATTTTCATCCACAAACCTTTTTGATGGGTACTGGGCTTATCCTCTTACAATCTGAGGGTGAATTTCAGTGCTAACATCTTGGTGCCCGTGCTGGGGAACAAATTGAAGACATTTCCCTGGGATTGAACGACAAAGCAATACTGATTTTGAAGGTTCATTAGAAATCAATACATTAAGGATTGCAGCTTACACGTGATGACTCCACTATTTCAGTTGTGGCTCCCAAAGGCAGACACATGAGGTCTACTCCACATCTACCTTTAGCAACACCTGAAGCTGACCCAAAGAAGATTATCAAGAAAGGAAAAGCTTCTCAAGAAGGATTTTAAGCTATTGTATCGGGTACTTCTGGTCATTTACATGATTCTACTTTTAAAACTCCTGTAGCTCTATCCAATTCTCCTCTTTCACCTTCTGCTGGAGTTTCTAGAAGTTTGGATTTTGAAAATTTTCCTATTGATTACTCTTATTTTAGTCCAAAAAAAAAAAAAAAAATTGGAACCTATCCTGATGTTGTAAACTGGTTTAGACTAGAGTGCTTAGACGATTTTCCTTCTTTAGGCCTTCCTGCTCCTGCTCCTATCAAAGTTGATGTGACTAAAGAAGAGGAATCATCTTTTCCCTTAGACCCTATACCATCTTCATCCAAGCTTCCTCTTTCTCCAAAATTCCAAACCGTAGTTGTACCTATGAAAACTCCATATCCCCCTTGTTCTCCTACAGTTCACAACCCAATTGTAAGTGCAAATATTCCTAGAAATAGGATGGATGCCATAGCGAATGCTAGGTATGGCCCTCTTATTTTACCTCAGCCTATGAATTCTCCCCTAGTTGGAGACTACTTCAAGTATATGCCGAAGTTTACAGAGGAGGATCCAAAGTATGTTAAGTTGTCTAGCGGCTTGTAAAAGGAACAAAGGGCTAGGTATGTTAAGCTTTTAAAGAAGTTTGTTGATGTGTTTTCCTGGAAATATGAATATTTAAGAACATATGACACAAATATAATTGAACATAAGATCCCTTTGAAAGAGGAGACCAAGCCTTTTAGGTAGAAACCCAGACAGATAAATCCCATGTTGTTGCCTATTATGAAAAAATAAGTGAAGAAGCTGCTGGATGCTAAGATCATTATTCCTTTGAGATACTCTGAGTGGGTGGCTAACTTGGTCCCTGTGAGGAAGAAAAATGGGAAAATTAGACTATGTGTTGATTTCAAGAATTTGAATAGAAGCTCCAAGAAAGATAATTACCCCTTGCCAAAGATGGAACACATTTTGCAGAGAGTCACTAGTTCATCTAGGATGTCTATGATTGATGGATTTTCTAGCTACAATAAGATCTCTTTCTTGCCTGAAGATAGAGAGAAGACAACCTTCACTACTCCTTAGGGCACATTCATGTATGCTAAAATGCCCTTTGGATTGATGAAAGCAGGAGAAACCTTTTAATGAGAAATGGACATTTCCTTCATTGGGGAGAATGGAAAGTTTGTAGTCATCTATCTAGATGACATTACAATGTTCTCAAAATATGATAAAGAGCATTATCATGATTTGAAAAAGGTCTTCCTGAAGTGCAGAAAGTTTGGTCTCTCTCTCAATCCTATGAAGTCTTTGTTTGCTATGAAGGAAGGTAAGTTATTGGGGCACATTGTATCAGCAAAAGGGGTAAGAATTGATCCAATTAGGTAGAGGCCATCCAGACCTTATATTTTCCTAGATCCAAGAAAGATGTTCAATCTTTCTTGGGGAAAATAAATTTTCTAAGGAGCTTCATATCTAACTTTGTTGAATTAGTGAAGTACATTACTGCCATGCTTAGGAAAGGAAATGAGGTGAAATGGACTACCGAGACTCGAGAATATTTTGACTAGATAAAAAATGCTTTGACTGAAGAACATGTGCACATCAACCCTGACCGTTCTAAGGATTTTATGATATTTTTCTTTACCTCATTTGACACATTGGTTGCTTTTTTGCTACAGAAAAATGCAGAGGGGTTAGAGCACTCTATTTCCTTTTTCAGGAGAGCATTGAGGGATGCAAAAGTGAGATATGATATCATGGAAAAATGTGCTTATGCTTTGGTCAAAGCCCTCAAGGCTTTCAGAGTTTATGTTTTGCATTCAAATATTGTTGCATATGTCCCTTCAGCATCAGTGAAAGAAATACTTATCCAACCTAATATAGATGGGAAGAGGAGAAAATGGATTTCTAACATTATGGAATTTGACCTTGAAATGAAGCCCACTAAACTAGTGAAATGCCAAGGTTTAGCTAGGTTATTGGTTGAATCAAATTGCAAAGCTTTAGGGATTAATTTCATGAATATAAACTCAGAAAATCAACAAGTTGATTCTGTCGATAAAAGCTCTCATGCCAGCCCAAATTTGGCAGAATGCACTTGGTATAAATACATCATATATTTTTTGCAGAAGTTGTAGCCTCCTCATGTTTTGGACAAGAACAAGGTGAGATATTTGAAGCTTAAAGAAATCATATATTGTCTCATTGATCTTGCCTTATATTGGAAAGATCCTCTAGGAGTTATTTTGATATGTCTAGATCCACAGGAGGCCCAAAGGCTCATGACTGATTTTCATGATAGTTTATGTGGGGACCATCACTTCTGGAGAACCACAACCTATAAGATCCTCATAGATGGGTATTTCTGTCCTATCCTTTTTACTGTTTTTTGTGCAAAGATTAGAGCTTGTGTCAAATGCCGAAAGTTTTCTAGAAAGAAACAACTCAAATATTTGACTTTGAAGCCCATGGTAGTCTCTGAAACATTTCAGCAGTGGGGTCTTGACTTCGTTGGGAAAATACACCCAGCTTCAAGTGGTCAACATAGGTGGATTATTACTACCACTGATTATTTCACCAAGTGGATAGAAGCCATTCCTACAATAAATACCTCTCACAAGGTAATCATTATTTTTCTCGAGGATGTCATGCCAATATTTGGTTGTCCAAGCAAGATTGTTACTGACAATGCCATATTCTTCAAATATGAACCATTGATCAAGTTCTATGAACAATATGGGATTACATTAGTCCATTTTAATTATTACTACCCCTAAGGAAATGGTTTGGAAGAGTCCTCTAATAAGAGCCTCATAAATATCATCAAGAAATTGTTAGAAGACAATAAGAAAGCATGGGACTCAAAGATGAAAATTTTCTTATGGGATGATAGAGTTACAACAAAGAGGTCACTGGGTCTTTCCCTTTTCATCTTGTATATGGGGTGGAGGCCATCTTTCCTACTCAGCTTGCATTTCCTGTGGAAAAATTCCTCCAAGACTACCAAGGGGAACCTGATGATATGGTCAGGAGGATACAACAACTGGTTGAAGTGCAACAAATTAGGGAACAACTACTTGACAGAGTGCAGGACCATCAACAAAAGATTAAGCAAACCTTTGACAAGAAGGTAAGCAAAGACTATTTCCAGCTGGGAGATCTAGTGATCAAGTGGGATGCACCAAGCAAGACAAAGGCAATCAGGGTAAATTTGAGGCTCTGTGGATTGGTCCTTTCAATATTTTTGAGGTATTTTAAAATAACACTTATAAATTGTAGAACTTGGAGGATTCCGAATTTTTGGGTGGCCTTGTCAATGGGTGATTTTTGAAAAAATATTTTTCTTAAGCCATGATTGGCTTTCCATTCATTGTAAATATGACTTTTTATTTTTCTGTTTGAATAAGTGACCCCATATCCCTAAGATAAGACACTGAAGCTGCTTATTCTTGACAACTCGCAGGGAGCATACCATCCCCTATGGAGTCAATGTTATCACATGAAGTTTGTTGTGGATCACATGTAGTTGTTGTTAATACCTAAGCCGACACCCCTGCCCTACCTCTCTTTTTTCCTCATACCTTCCTAGATGTTTTCCCTCTTGTGGTTGATAAGGTCAGTTTCCCTTTTTGTTCAATGACCGGATCGTCCCTAGTGTCTTGCTTGACTGATTATTTGCAAAGAGCTGTTCTAATTTTCTTAAAAGGATAAACACATATCATAATTTGGTTTGAATTGCTGGTCAACTTGTTTGCCATTAATTGAGCTCACAACAGGTCGTCCAAGTTTTTTGTTTTCACAGGGAACAACCATGAGTGCAAAACACAACATTCAAAGAAGTGCATTTCAGGCTTGAAATGCAAGCTAACATACAGGTTAATTTTCAATGGTGGATATCCCATGCATAGTTTAGATTGACGACTCTCGTGCATTCAGAGTGTCAAAGTTGCCCAAGGATTAACGACCAGGTAGAAGCCCCGAAGTCCCAAAGTATTTAGATGAAGGCAGCTTAATCCTGTATTAATTAGTGATAAGCATATGCTAATGTCTTCGCGTATTCTTATCACTAATGGCTTCTATCCATTAGTGATAAGCATAAATGCCTCTCACAAGTTAATCATTATTTTTCTTGAGGATGTCATGTCAAGATTTGGTTGTCCAAGCAATATTGTTACTGACAATGCTACCTCCTTCAAAGATGAACCATTCATCAAGTTCTGTGAATAGTATGGGATTATATTAGTCGATTCTACTCCTTACTACCCCCAAGGAAATGGTTTGGCAGAGTCCTCTAATAAGAGCCTCATAAATATCATCAAGAAATTGTTAGAAGACAATAAGAAAGCATGGGACTCAAAGATGAAATTTACCTTATGGGATGATAGAGTTACAATAAAGAGGTCACTGGGTCTTTCCCCTTTTTATCTTGTATATGGGGTGGAGGCTATCTTTCCTACTCAGCTTGCATTTCCTGTGGAAAAATTCCTCCAAGAATACCAAGGGGAACCTGATGATATGGTCAGGAGGATACAACAACTGGTTGAAGTGCAATAGAATAGGGAGTGACTACTTGATAGAGCGCATGACCATCAACAGAAGATCAAGCAAACCTTTGAAAAGAAGGTAAGCAAAGAATATTTCTATCTGGGAGATCTAGTGATCAAGTGGGATGGACCCAAGCAAGTCAAAGGAAAACATAGTAAATTCGAGGCTCTGTGGATTGGTCCTTTCAAGATTTCTGAGGTATTTTCAAATAACACTTATAAATGATAGAACTTGGAGGATTCCGAAGTTTTGGGTGGCCCTGTTAATGGGCACTTTTTGAATTTTTTTTTTGCTTAAGCCATGATTGGCTTTCCATTCATTGTGAATATCACTTTTTATTTTTCTATTTGAATAAGTGACCCCATAGCCCTAAGATAAGAAACTGAAGTTGCTTGTTCTTGGCAGCTCGTAGGGAGCATGCCACCCCCTGTGGAGCCAATGTTATCACATGAAGTTTGTTTTGAGTCACATGTAGTTGTTGTTAAGACCTAAGCCTGGACCCCTGCCCTGCCTCTCTCTCGTTTCCTCGTACCTTCCTAGATTTTTTCCCCTCTTCTGGTTGATAAGGTTGGTTTCCCTTTTTGTTCAATGACCGGATCGTCCCTAGTGTCTTACTTGACCGATTCTTTGCACAACTTTGTTCTTATTTTCTTAAAAGGATAAACACATATCGAGATTTGGTTTGGATTGATGGTCAACTTGTTTGCCATTGATTGAGATCACAATAGATTGCCTAAGTTTTTTGTTTGCACAGGGAACAACCATGAGTGCAAAACACAACATTCAGAGAAGTCTATTTCGGGCTTGAAATGCAAGCAAACATAGAGGTTAATTTTCAACGGTGGAGATCTCATGTGCAGTTCAGATTGACAACTCTCGTGCATTCAAAGTGTCAAAGTTGCGCAAGGCTTAATGAACAGGCAGAAGCCCCGAAGTCCCAAAGTATTTAGATGAAGGTGACTTAATCATGTATTAATTAGTGATAGGCATATGCTAATCACTTCGCGAGTTAAACCCTTCAGGAGTTATACAAACTCTACATGTAGAATTTCCTGAACCCGAAGTGCCGAAGAATCTCGGGGTCCATTAGTTCAGACGCGTGGCACCCATCCATTAGAGATACGTGGCATACATCTGGTGCCAACACGTGGCACTCATTTTAGGCATATTTTGGAATCTCATCCACTCATATTTTAGTGACGCATGGCACACTCCTTTTGTGACACATCAACAGTTGTGACGTCAGATGACGTCCGACCACCACGTCAGATTCACAACATTGTCACTCCAAAATTTTTCCATTCAGAACAAGCGCAATTGTCTGAAGCCCAGAGTTTTGAAGTCCCAAATCATTTTAAAGTTGCTTAATCCCAGTTTAATTAATTATAAGCACACTCTAATCACTTTGCGAGTTCGGCCCCTCGGGAGTTATACAAACTCTACATGCAGAAATTCCTGAACCCAAAGTGTCGAAGACTCTTGGAGTTCCTCAGTTCAGATGCGTGGTGCCCATCTGTCAGAGATATGTGGCATACATCTAGCACTGACACATGGAATTCATTTTAGACACCTTTGGGCATGCCATTCGCTGATCCTTGAATGATGCATGGCACACTCCTTTTGTGACGCATCAACATCTGTGGCGTCAGATGACGTCGGGCCACCACATCAGATTCGGGAGGTCATCCTTTGGAAGATATCCCTGCTCAACATCCAAAGCTCCCGAGCGCTAGAATTGGTGCCATATATAAGCATGGTTAAATGGACTCTAGAGTTGGCGGAAGGATAAATTTTAGCAGGGATGCTAAAAAAGGCAAGGTCACTTAGATCACCGATTGCAACAAAATCGACGACCACACTTCATTTCAGGGACAGAAAGTGCTCAAATGTTTAAATTCTTGAGCGATCCCGCAATCCAAACCATGGTATAGTGACAAAGGTACGTGGCTTTTGGTAGTGGATCACAGGGGTCGAAGCGGTGTGGATCCAAACCACCCTTGACGAATTCCACAATCACGTGCTTATATAAATTCCAATCCAAGAGTAACACGTGGCAACAAAGCTGAACGTTAAGCCAAATCACCAAAGGAAAGTCTCAAGGAAAAGTAGAGCGTTAGTAGACCATGATTAGTCTATCACTAGAGGAAAAACTGAAGAAGATATGGAGAGGGTTCGTTATGCCGAAATGACCCAGTTCTCTCCTCGCTGAAGTAATAAACCTCTTCCCGATCCTGAGAAGAAATCAGTTAATGAAAGAAAGACTGGTGGTTGGAAAATTAACTACATCCTTAAATGGAAGCAAGAAGGGTTTGGCTGAGAAGACATAAAATGTCATCCTGAAGTACCATAGAGGGTAGTTTTTCCCGCAGGCCCAGATTGAGCCGAGTTTCTTTCTGATAGAAGGAACAAGACAGATGAAGGATCCAGGGATAGGAAGGCTAGCTCGCACTCCTAGTTGTGGTCGATTGTTTTGATTATAAATACATCAGACGAATAATATGAAGAGGTGGGATGGTTGAGTAGAGCTCCCCTTTTGTAATATTTTGACTAAATAGAGTTGTTCTCTGGTTATGTATGAGACTTGAGACATTTTCATTAATAGAAGTCACTTTCCTTCCATCATATTGTTTCCTCTTATTCTGAAATCTCATGATTGGATGATCCATATGAGATGTCATGGTTATGTTATAATGGAGGTTTGATTATAATGCTTCTATGGATGTTTTTTTAGTGTTTTAAACTTAGGATCAAGAGGTTCTTGTGACTGAGTTTTTCTTCTCCTAGCTGCTTGAAAGCCTGATGCTTATATCATACCTATCCACCTTCCTCACTAAGTCTTCCTTCTATTCACCTTTATCCTTAAACCACTTACCGAAGCTAATAAAAACCTCATTTGCTTATGCATGCTATCCCAAATTTCTGTGTTAAAACATTCTTATGCTGAGTTTTGTCCATTTGACCTTCAATTATTAATTTTCATCCACAAACCTTTCTGATGGGTACTGGGCTTATCCTTTTTCAATATGAGGGTGACTCACAGTGCTAACATTCTTGTCACCGTTGTCGGGAAAATGATTGAAGACATTTCCTTGTGATTGAACGACAAAGCAATACTGATTTTGAAGGTTCATTAGAAATCAGTACATGAAAGATTGTAGCTTGCATCTGACGACTCCACTATTTCAGTTGTGGCTCCCAAAGGAAGTCACATGAGGTCTACTCCACATGTACCTTTAGCAACACCTGAAGATGACCCAGAGAACATTATCAAGAAAGGAAAAGCTTCTGAGGAAGGATTTTCAGCTACTGTACCAGGTAATCTGGTCATTTACATGATTCTACTTTTAAAACTCTGGTTGCTATATCCAATTCTCCTCTTTCACCTTCTGTTGGAGTTTCTATAAGTTTGGATTGTGAAAAAATTCCTGTTGATTACTCTTCTTTTAGGTATCAAAAAAAG
Organism: Picea mariana; assembly: GCA_032191745.1. Taxonomy (NCBI): domain Eukaryota; kingdom Viridiplantae; phylum Streptophyta; class Pinopsida; order Pinales; family Pinaceae; genus Picea; species Picea mariana. The sequence goes on along the minus strand of JASDQU010105684.1, from coordinate 133,759 downwards.
AAAGTTTTGGAACCATTGCCTATCCTGATGTTGTAAATTGGTTTAGACTAGAGTGCTTAGAAGATTTTTCTTCTTTAGGCCTTCCTACTCCTCCTCCTATCAAAGCTGTTGTGGATAAATAAGAGGAAACCTCTTTTCCCTTAGACCCTATACTATCTTCATTCAAGCTTCCTCTTTCTCCAAAATTCCAGAATGTAGTTGTACCTATCAAAACTCCATCTCCCCCTTGTTCTCCTACAGTTCACAACCCAATGAAAGGTGCTAATATTCCTAGAAATAGGATGGATGCCATAGTGGCTGCTAGGTATGCCCCTCTTACTTCACCTTAGCCTATGAATGCTCTCCCAGTTGGAGACTACCTCAAGTACATGCCCAAGTTTACAGAGGAGGATCCAAAGTATGTTAAGCTATCTAGCAGCTTGTCAAAGGAACAAAGGGCTGAGTATGTTAAGATTTTAAAGAGGTTTGTTGATGTGTTTACCTAGAAATATGAATATTTAAGAACATATGACACAAACATCATTGAACATAAGATCCCTTTGAAACATGAGACCAATCCTTTTAGCCAGAAACTCAGATAGATAAATCCCATGTTGTTGCCTATTATGGAAAAATAAGTGAAGAAGTTGTTGGATGCCAAGATCATCATTCCTTTGAGATACTTTGAGTTGGTGGCTAACTTGGTCCCTGTGAGGTGTTGAAACAAACTTTATATTTTCCTAAAAAGAATCTTACATTCAAACAAAATTTCGTTTTTATTTAAATAAAAAGAGAACAAAATGAAATCGGATAATCACCGTCGAAAAAAGGGTCATCCGATCAATCCAGCGGTCTAAATGTCAGAACATATTATGGAGCCGCCCTTGGTTTTAAAGGAAAGTCAAATGTTAAAATCTTCTTAAGTCTCGGCTTTCGAGGTTCTGCGATCTATGCAATTAGATATTTAACGAAAACCCCAAAGTCCCGATACTGAAGTCACGCGAAATATTTTTAAATAAAGTTAAACCAAGTTAATAAGAATAATTAAAAATGTTTTGAAGATAATTTAAGCTGTTCGCATTTTTACTTTTCGGGAATCTCAACTCAAGCGACAACTCAAAATCCCAATCTCTAAGTCCTGAAATCCCTTCTAATCACGATTAATTAAAGGTTTAAAACACACTTAATATATTGATTAACCAGTCACGTTTTTGAAATCAGAGAAATATCACTCATCTCATCCAAAAAACCCCGAAGCTCGGAGTCCCGAAAGTATTAAGTGTTTAAGTGTGATTAACTTAACATCTAAACACAGGTTAATGATATAAATTAGTCTTTCGCATTTTTGTTTTTCGGGAGTTTGCAAAGACATTTCATTCGAACTCCCGGTTTCAAATAGCTGATATTTGGTAGCACTTATTATAGATTAATGAAATATCTTATAGTGTAAGACACGTATCTCTAGACGTACACTCCACATTAAGGCAAATGAATTTATCAACCGTAGAAAGCACAGTCTAATTAAGGCAGGCTAAAGGCAAATAAAGGTTTCTAATTCAAATTTCTTTCTCACTTTCATTAAATTAGCAATTTGTATTTGAGAAAGCTTACGCCTTCTTTTCTGTAATAGCTACTCGCTTCTTATCACAGGTATCATGACACCCAGGAAAACATAGAAAAAGAGTGATGACGCCGGTGAAAGCTCAAATCCGAATTCATATGTTATATCTGATACCACACCACATGCTGTAGATTCTGTCCGGTCTTGGATGCAGATTTTTGAAATCTTGAGCATGAGGTTAGGAATTGCCTAGACAATTTTGGAAATGAAAGGGCTGAAAATAAACTAAGAGATATAGCAGAGGCCGAGCTCCATAAAATAGCTACACGACCGAAGCTCATGCCATATAATGACATGATAAACTGGGCTTTGATGAACACTGATGTGCAGACTAGGAGTATCACGAACCATCAAAAGGTCATCGTTAGCTCGTTCAGGCTAGAACATACTCAAGTAATGTATAAGATATCCCCTATTTCTAAATATATTTATAATGCCGAATTCGTAGAAGAATTTCAAAGAAAGGAGTGTACAAAATTTGACCAAACATATCCAGATATAATCAAAGGATGGTGGGGAATTCCAACAAAATTTAGTGCTGATACCCATGGCGTTTATTCCACAACATTGTTAAATGAATACATAGTTTATATAGCAATGATGTTATGTATACTATTTGGGAGGAAACTCCCTACCCATTTCCCCGCATAATGGGTGCCAATTATACACGAGGTAGCCGAGGGTTACACTTTCAATTGGGGTAAGATTTTATCAGATAACCTAATCAAGGAGATTGCAGAGTACCAAATGGAAAAGTCAAAAGGACAACTTGGGTCCTTTTATATGTCTGCATATATTATGGATGCTATCTATTATATGACCCCTTTCCCTTTGATGAATTGGAACTGGAATTCAACCTTTGTAGAACCCATCCATTTCTATCACTCTCAACTATGGGAAGAGAAAGCAAAAGATTTATTTTATGAGATTTGTCATTATGTAGTGATACCTGTGCACCAAATATTGTATGGATACCCACCCCCTTAGATTTCAGAGCAAATCATGGGAAACCTCAAAACAATTGCAGATTGATTTATCGAAGAGAATTTCTCTTATGTTAGAGTGAGTATTCGAATGTTCAATTCCCCCCCATGCTCTCCCTAAATTTGTCTCTGACAGACCGATGTGTAGAGAAGTGGCATACTAGATAATAACATGAGGCATTGGTACATAGTTAAACGCAGCTCAGAAGAAATTCTGGCTAGTTTTTCCTGTATAGATTGGGAGGTTTTCATTGCTTAATCTTGGCAATTCCAAAGTGGAAGCCTCAGCATTAGAAGACATTAAGCTGGTAGATATTGAACTTAGAAAGCATGACCCATACCAAATTGTGGGAAATCATCTAGCTCATTGCAACATGAAAACGTATGAGCATTAAGACTCCCCCTGTGATGACATATTCAAAGGAGCCAAAGCATATGAGGAGATATTAGAGAGAGTCCAGGCATTACCCCCTGACCTAGATACCAACTTTCTTGCTTTCTAGAAGCACATATGAAGTGGGTTTCCAAAAATACTACAAGGGGAATCAATAAGCCCTCCTTCAGAACAAGAAAAAATACCTCCAGGGTTCGAATCAAAATCTCAAGATAAAGGGACTATAGAGGAGAACCCAAAGAATCCTGAAGGGTCTTCACAAAGATCAGAAACTTCGCGGATAGAACATCTAGGGTCTGAAACAAGATTTAAGTCTAAGACACCTTTAAAGTTGAATCAAATGATTCCTCCTTTATCATCAACTATTCTTGCCCATTCTCCCAAAACAACAGAAGGAACACAATTCACAGAGTTAGGCAATCTGATTATAGCTTGACTCCTTTACAGTAAAGTTTTGGGACTCCCCATCTCGGAGCTATATATGTAAGTGATCTTGACCCAATATCTATTGAAGAAATACCTTCCTCTGACTTATTTTTTAGTAAGAAAAGGAAGGCTGTAGTGAAACAAGAAATGCACTTGAAATAAGGTACAATGGTAAAAAAACATAGGATACTTGTGGATGGACAAAATCTAGAAGATGAAGACTTTGCCATGGAAGTAGCAGGCTCTTTGGGGGCTTTTTCTATGACCAACTTATTCTTAGTCGATAATATGAAATCAAGGCTACAGCCTTCCTTTTCTTTAGTAAGAAAAGGAAGGCTGTAGTGAAAC
>JASDQU010105684.1:103770-129908 GCA_032191745.1 Picea mariana | reverse complement strand
AACAAGAGATTCAACTGCTCAAGTCTAGTTTAGATGAAATGTATAAGAAGATGCAAGCCAATGAAGGACAAGTCATTCAACAAGAGGGATTATTAAAGCAGTTGCAAGATAAATTGAGATCTACTGAAATCCAGGTGATAAATTTCACAGTATTTCAAGCCCAGGCACTGGAAGTACGCCATAAGCTAGAGGCAAAACAACAAATCCTGTTTTCTAAAGTAGAGATCATTCAAAACCATTTTCGGGATGTAATTCAATCATTGGAGAACATTGTTTTCAAAGAAAAAGAGGCTATAGCAGCTCGTATCACTTTCCAAAAGTCAGTCATATCTTCAGCTAAAGAAGAGGTACCAGTAGCTCCTAAATTAACTGTCACTGAACAGATCAAGGGTGATATCATGTTGAAGGTATGGGAGGCTAATATATCTGAAAGTAAGAAAATGGCCAAAGAGATAAAGGAATAATGTGAAGAGACTTTCGACTTATTAGATAAAAAATTGCTAGACATTGGAAAAGGGCGATTGCCCTGGACTACTAGGAAAAATCAATGTTACAAGACATCAACTGAACCTAAAAGAGAGTTTGAATGAAACTCAAATTGAAATTTCACAATTAAAACTGGTTGATGTCACCCTAATGGATACATGGCTGGTGAAACCGAATTTACAATTGCAATCAGTAAAGTCTGAAGATAAGAGGTTTGAAGAAAAGTTGTTGAAAATTCAGAGGAAGTTGTATTTGTTTGAAGCAAAGGATATGACACAGCCTTCCAGAAGCTTAGTACATTTTCTTGGCAGGTGCATTGAGCGTCTCAGACCAAATGAAGGAGATACTTCAAAGAGATAACGAAGAAACATATGCATGCTCATTTTGTTAGAGTGATAGAGAGGTAAAAGGTAATCAAGCGAAACGGTTTAAGTTTGTATTCTGTAACCGTTAGCACCTAGGAGTTACGAAAATACCAACCATTTAGGGTTGATGATTTTTGTATAAACATGATTTCAAAAGACTAAAAAAAGGCTTTTTCTGGTCGATTGTAGCAGAGAGACTTCTCTTTTATAAGGATTAATGACAATGCAAAATAGAGATTCCATATTTTGTCAACCCTGAGTTATGTACTCCTCTGTAATTTCATGTTCAACATCATTTCTTATATACCTTTGATGAATGTTTAAACTACAATTTAGTACAACATCTATTGTGGTTATGTTTTATTTGGTTGTCTAATCGTTTGTAGATTTTCCTCTCTGTTTGCTATTAGTAGCCACACGACCTGTGGATTATTCAGATCACTATATTTTTATGCTTCATTAAAGTTTTCTCATCTACTTTCTTCTTCTGTAACAAAGTGAGATTCCTCCATGATTGATGCCTCACATTGTTTAAACAACTTTATGTTTTCTTTCATCTCATTTATTATTTTCAATTTAACTCAGGAACGAGAAACAACCTCTAAAATAGTTATATTATTAATTAAAATTTGGGAACTTCTCTCATATGATCTAAAATAGAAATAACAAACTAAAAGAAAAAAAATAAAAAAATAATAGAGATTTAAGCTTTCTTTTCCTCATGACTATTCCTGTCACAAGACAACCTAACATAGAACCCAGACTCACAGATCAGATTAGAATCACGTTAACCCTTTTTAATACTATCCTTGAGACTGCCACCACCCGGGTTGAACTTGAATGTTCATGGGCAGCCATTGAACATGACATAAGCACCGAGGAGCGATTGGAAGCTAAACAAAGACAACTCAGAAACCAACGATAACTTCTTTTACCTAAAGAATTGATTTTCTTTTCTTATACCTAAACCCTCTTTATTTTTGGATGCCTTGATAGTATACTTTAAATCCTTAAAGTATAAACTCGGGAACAACATCTTTTTGGCGCCGTTGTCGGGGAACGAAGAAACGAAACTATTTTCCCTGGGAAGAACAACATTGATATTTTCTTTCTTTGATAGTGAACAAAGATTGAAAACTTTATAAGGCTACTTTCATATTTCACTTGGAGACTCCACAATTAATAAACTGGCTTTTAACTGAAAGAATACCAAGAAGAATCCAGATGACAAACAAACTTTGTTTGTATCCGATCCGGAAAAAAATTTGAAATCAAGAAGATACCTTAAACAGTCTGCTTCATCAACAAATAAGATTTATCAACCTAAATTCACACAGTCAAACATTAAGGATCTACTTGAAAGGTAAAATACCCCACTCCTTTGCGGAGAACTATCTACCAATCAAATTGAAACCCTAGAGCCTGGATTGGTCTTACCCAAATTTAAAACTGTGACTTTTTCAACTGTTCCTTTCACCAATAAAGGTAAAATATCTATCTCACTCCTTGCCTCGATTGCATTTCTTCACTTCCCGAAGTTCAGTTTCCCATCTCTCAGAAATCCTATGAATATGTTATATACCTTGACTCGACTCATGTTGATTCTCTTGTATATTCACCCCGTGAGTCCGAAGAAACCAATCCACAATTTCCAAATCTCTCTTTTTCAAGTTTGTCATCCCTTGACGACTAGTTTCCTGAAACCATCTTGCCCTATTCAACCCCAACCAAAGGGTTACCACACCCCTTTAAAAGTCCTCTTTATAATCTGCAAGTTTCACCCTCTAAATTATTAATGGCTACGACCAGAGGAGGTGGGGCCAAGGGTGGTGTCGTATGCGGTACTGGAGGAGGAGGAGCAGACGATCAAGTACCACTCCCTCGAATATTTTCCAAAATAGCTACTAGGTATGCTCCTTTGGTCCTCCCAGTTCCTCTCCATGACTTACCTGAAAATTACATGAAAAATCTTCCGAAATTCACAGGAGAAGGTGATTTAATTGCAACATAACACATCAATTTCTTTGATCAATTTGCTGACATCCTTGGTCTCGAACATGAGGATGTTTATTTGAGACTCCTAGTTCAGAATTTTGAAGGACAGGTGAGAACCTGGTTTCGAGGTCTAGCAACAGGATCAATAAGATCTTATGATGAGTTGGAAAATTCTTTTATCAGACAATAGGGAGAAAGGAAAGATCATCTCTACTATCTAACCAAGTTTGGGGCTCTGAGAAAGAAAAATTCATAATCAGTTCTTGAGTTTACCCAAAGGTTTAATAAATTGTATAATAAAATTCCAACTGAGGTTAAACCTTCCCAACCTGCAGCGAAAGTAACTTTTGCTGGGGCTTTTGATCCTGACTTTGCTCCGTTGTTGATAGAAAGGAGATCTGTAGATATCCCTAAAATGTAGGATGATTCTTTAGAAATTGAGTCAAATATGATGGCATCAGGTAAGTTAAAAACAAAATTTGAAATAGGAAATAGAGAAACCAGAAGGTACAGGGAACAAGGAGGAACCTCTGGATCCGGGAGGTCTTTAGAAGACAATATGGACGATATGGTGAGAATAATTAAATAATTGTTGAATAAGATCTCAAGAATGGAATTGGATCAATCAAAAAATGATCATTTTCCTAGAAAGGATTTCAGAAGGAATCCTAACCCTCAAACACAACAAAGACAAATTCAGAATGAGGACCAAAATATTCAAGCCCCCTTTAAAACCAAAAATTTTATAGGAGGGGAAGACATGCAAGATTTCGAGGAATTAGAAGAAGAAATAGGTAATCTTGGCAATGACTATCAACAACCTTATTTGACGAGATAAGATTATGAAAAATCCTTAAATACATAATACAGATCGGAGAATAACAAGAACAACAAGATTACAAAAGATTCAACCTATCAAGGAATCGCTGATGACATAATGGACGAACTCCACTAGAAGTACAATCTAAGGCCTAGAAACATGAATGTCACAACCACCCCAGTGAAGAAAATCCTGCCAAGGGGAGAAATAGACGAGGCAGTTCCAAAAGCTATTGAAAAGCAGGCAGTTAAAACCAAGACTGTTGACACACAACCTACCAAGGCAAAGCCAACAGAAACATCAGTCATCGACACAAGGAAAACAGAGGATCCTGTGGCTGAAACAAAAACCTCACAAAAAAATAAAACTGAAAAGAAAGGGATAGAAGCCCAAACCACAAAATTTGATAAAACAACGAGAAATTTCAGTCTAGAAAATGAAATTAATAAAATCAAAATCCCTATACCACTTGTCGAATTGGAAAAAAATCCAATATACAAAAATGAAATTGCCAAAATAATTATTTTTTCAGATAATGAAAGTCAAGCTGACGTGATAAATATAGAAGATGAGAAGCCTAATATAATTTTTGGTCCACATTTTGAAGCTGCTAGAGATACTTTTGCCCCTTTCTATATCACACTAACTGTGCACGATCACCTGCTCCATAATTGCATGTTGGATTCTGGAGCCTCTCACAATGTAATGCATAAATCCATTATGGATAGACTTGGTCTCGAAATCACTTGACCTTATGGAGATCTGTATTCATTTGATTCGAGAAAAGTTAAATGTATAGGTATGATAAAAGATTTAGTAGTTAATCTTGCACAGATACCTATGAAAAGCGTTCTAATGAATGTGGTTGTTGTTGATATACCCCCAAATTATGGCATGTTGTTATCCAGGTCTTGGGGCGCCAAACTTGGAGGATCCCTCCAACTCGACATGACGTATGCCATGATCCCAATTTTTGGAGGACAGTTCACGTGCTTGTACAAAGAAACTAGGTTGGCGTTTACGGTAAGTGACCCACTGAACCCAAATAACTACCCTGTTTATATTGCTGATCAAGATCTAGGGAATTGTATTCTATCTATTGATGATGATATTGATGTATGTATAGAAGAAAGCTGTACAAAAAATAAAAAATAGAAAGAAGAAAAAATAAATAAAGATGTATATAGTTCAGGAGTTTGGAAAATGTTTTTTGATGGCCCTTCATCTTGTGAAGGAGCAGGAGCCGGAGTGCTTTTCGTGGCACCCGATGACAAGTTCATTATACCTTTTTCTTATAGACTACGATGGGACATTGATTATACTAACAATGTTTGTGAATACGAGGCTCTAGTCCTAGGATTAGAAGCTGCCAGAAAATTAAAAATTAAAAACTTAGAAGTCTACGGTGATGATGAACTGATCATAAAAAAAATCAATCGTCAATACCAGGCTAAGCACCCAAGGTTAAGATCTTATAGGAAATGTTCTTGGGATCTGATTGAGAACTTATTTTCATCATTTAATTTTCATTACATCCCTGGGACTGAAAATCAATGAGCAGATTCGTTGGCTAAAGCAGTCTCGACCTTCGCACCTCCAACAGTTTTCAAACGTATATATCATATAGAGTTGAGACATAGGCCTTCGATACCGAATAACATACAACATTGTTAGGTTTTTGAGGATGATGAACAACTCAGGAATTTTTTAGAAATGGTAGATGATTTTGTCGAAACACATGTCGACCAAGAAAACCAGAATGATCCCGTTTGGATCATGCAGGAAGGAGAAGATCCCCAAGAGTTTCAAGATAAGATTGCTAATCACTGTATGCTTATTTTGAAAAATAATCAGATCCCCAAGGGCCTGATTCACTTAGAAAGGTTATTTAATCATGATGACATCCCTTTGAAGTCCACTTTATAGCCTCAACTAGAAGAGGTTGAAGATTGCGATATAGGTACCAAAGAAAATCCTAGGTTGATAAAATTGTCTAAGTACCTTCCCCCTGAAATGAAAAATAAGTATGCTGAGTTTCTTAGACAATATAAAGATGTTTTTTCTTGGTCCTACGACGAATTGAGAACCTATGACACTACTATAATGGAACATAAAATCCCTCTGAAATAAGGTGTTAAAACTTTTAGGAAGAAACTCAGACAGATTAACCCTATATTACTACCTGTGATAGAGAAACAAGTCAAGAAACTTCTGGATGCTAAGATTATTGTCCCATTGAGATACTCTGAGTGGGTAGCTAATTTAGTCCCAGTAAGGAAGAAAAATGGTGAAATCAGACTGCGTGTAGATTTTAGAAATCTGAACTGATCATCATTTAAAAACAATTATCCATTGCCTAAGATGGATCACGTTTTAGAGAAAGTAGTTGGAGCTAATAGAATGTCTATGATTGATGGATTTTCATGTTACAATCAAATTGCAATACATCAAGATGACAAAGAAGAAATTGCGTTCACTACCCCTTGGGGTACCTTTATGTATGACAAAATGCCTTTCAGTTTAATGAATGTAGGAACAACCTTCCAACGAGCTATGGATATCGCCTTTATTTGATAAAGAGATAAGTTTTTTGTTATTTACCTTGATGATCTAACTATTTTTTCTAAATCTGATGTAGAACATCTATTACACCTCAAGCAAACTTTCGAAAAATGTCGCAAATTTGGTTTGTCATTGAATCCCAAGAAATATCATTTCACAATGCAAGAAGGTAAACTCTTGGGCCATATAGTGTCTAAGGATGGAATCAAGATCGACCCAAAAAGGATTGAAGCAATAGATACTATAAATATTAGTAGAAATGTAAAAGAAATTCAATCATTTTTAGGAAAAATAAATTTCTTGAGGAGATTTATCCCAACTTTGTTGAAATCGTTAAACTAATTACAGATATGATCAAGAAGGACAATGAGGTTAAGTGGACTACTGAAGCCAAAGCGTCATTTCAATGCATCAAAAGGGTTATAAGTGAAGCACCAATACTAGCGAGTCTTGATTATTTGAAAGAGTTTTTGATTTTTTCCTTCTCTTCTGAGCATACAATTGCAGCCGTACTATTACATAAAAATGATGAGGGTTTCGAACAACCCATTGCGTTTTTTTAGTAAAATTATCATAGATGCTGAGCTAAAATATGACATATTGGAAAAACAATCCTATGCAATGGTGAAAGATCTCCAAGATTTCAGAACTTACGTACTACAGTCAAAGATCATTGCTTATGTGCCTACCAGTTATGTTAAGGATATACTAGTTCAACTCGACAGTGATGGAAGTAAAGGCAGATGGTTAGCCAAAATTCAGGAGTTCGACCTAGAAGTTAAAACAACTAGACTTATTAAAGGTCAGGGTTTGGCTAAATTATTGGCGGAATGAAATTTGAAAGCGCTTGGAATAAATCATCTACAAGAGAATGAAGGATTTTTAGAGATATATGAACTCAATGTCACTATGCCCACAACTGAATTTAAGGTAGCTAGAGAGGTAATGGGGGGGCCCAGAGGGCCCATAGTGATAATAGTGGAGGCCATTCAATTTAAGGTGGACTAGATCCACTATATTATTAAATAAGGCCCACTATGGTAGTTAGATATAATAAATGGGTAGTTAGATATAATAAATGTAAGAGGACTTCTTAAAATGTTCTATTTCTAGAAGATTCCTCCTCTAGAATGTTCTTAGGTGATGACAACACTATATAAAGGGGTTCAAGCAATGTAATGAGACATGAAGAGAAATATTGTATTTGGAGATGAAGCTCAATAGGAGGATGCCCCTGCGAAGAGGCAAGTGAACATGAGAGGATCTCTTCTATAATAAGATCTATTATACGGTGTTGCCCTACCTCAAGGGTTTTGATATAATAAAGTGTGGTTTCTTCTATCTTGATTTATGGATCTATTCTGTATTCATTATTTGTGGTGATTATATTTGTAGATATATTCAGGTACTTAACAAGTGGTATCAAAGTACTTTCCTTGGCAGACATTGTGGACAAATATTTTTTATTTTTGCAATTTTTTTTTTTCGGAGAAGAAAAAAGAGGGCCGCGACATTCCAGAAATTTTCAGTATATTTTTTGTAAAAAATTTGCAGAACCAAGTTATATATTTGAGTTCCTCTCAGAAAAACACCCAAGTTGAAAAAAAAAATCGTTCGAAACGGAGTCTGGGAAGTCAAGATATTGAAGTTTTAAAATCTGTAAATTTTCAGAGTTTTTTCCGTGGACGACAACATGATTTTTTTTTTATTTCCGTAGCATATTGAGGCTGAATTTTCCCCCAAAAATTAGATATCTGAGTTCCTCTCACAATTTCACCCAATTTCAAAAAACAAAATCAACCGAAACGGAGTCCGGGCAGTGAAGTTATGAACATTTTAAATTCAACAGTTTTTTAGGGTTTTTCCAGAAAAAACCGCGATTTTTTGCCGTAACTTATTGGTCTATTTTTTTGGGTTTTTTCATGACGGTTGTGGGACCGAAGAGTTCATAGGGTGATCAGATGGATATTTCTTCTCAAACCCTCAATGAAATTCTACATATTACTAAAGCATTCAAAGCCCAATTGTTTGACACATTGAATGACATATTTGATGGCCTCAATGATAGTTTTCGTAGTATTCAAGATTCATTGGATAACATGCAGGAGATATTTCTTATGGCAGACCTCGGGGATGAATATAATCAAGAAATATATGGTTGGTATTATTTTGAGGCCGATTGTGATGATTGGTATATGGATAGTTTTCATTTCTGGGCTGACAACCACTTCCATATTTTATTTGATGACTCTACTCCACCTTCTGTAGAGAACATCAATGTCCCACATCAGGAGCTAGTTACTAGCGTCTAGTCTGCATATTCTACAATGGTATTGTTCCTTCCATATTTATCTTTGATCATCTCTCACTATGTGGATGGATATTCTTATTTGGATCCACATGATAGGTGTCAATATTGGGAGCATCATTTTCAGTTGGTTATTGGGTGTCGATATCTTCCATGTGGGGTTCACATGAGAAATTGGACATGGGACCTTGGTTTACAATGGCGGTTGGACTACTTCAACATGGTGGCTTCCATTTCTCAATGATACCCTGGTTCTCTAGTCTACTTCAGCACTATGGTCCACACTTATCCATGGGACCCTGGTATATGGTTGTACATCAAGCGTTGAGGACAACGTTTTCATAAGAGGGATGGAATGCAAGGTAGATAGAGAGGTAATGGGGGGTCCCAGAGGGCCCATAGTGATAATAGTGGAGGCCATTCAATGTAAGGTGAACTAGATCCACTATATTATTAAATAAGGCCCACTATGGTAGTTAGATATAATAAATGTAAGAAGACTTCTTAGAAGGTTCTACTTCTAGAAGATTCCTCCTCTAGAATGTTCTTAGGTGATGGCAACATTATATAAAGGGGTTCAAGCAATGTAATGAGACATGAAGATAATTATTGTATTGCGAGTTGTAGCTCAATAGGAGGATGCCCCCTCGAAGAGGCAAGTGAACATGAGAGGATCCCTTCCATAATAAGATCCATTGTATGGTGTTTCCCTACCTCAAGGGTTTGGTATAATAATAAAGTGTTGTTTCTTCTATCTTGATCTATGGATCTATTGTGTATTCAGTATTTTTGGTGATTATATTTGTAGATCTATTCAGGTTCTTAACACTGAAATTCTGCAAAAATTCTCTTCTTCAGTTTGGTACCACGATATTGTTTCTTATTTACTGACCCTTCAGTGTCCCAGTGAACTAACCCCATCTAAAGCTAGGACATTGAAGTTACATGCTGTAAAATATTGTATTATAGATGGTAAATTGTATTGGAAATACCCCCTAGGTTTCCTACTGAGATTCTTAGTAGAAACCGAAACATAAAAGGTTATAGATGAATTCCACGAGGGAGTATGTGGAGGACACCATGCTTGGAGAGCAATGGCTTATAAAATCCTAAGAGTTGGGTATTACTGGCCCAAATTATTCACTGATGTAAACACTAAAGTCCGAACTTGTAATTCTTGTTAGTTGTTTACAGGCAAGCAAAAAGTCCCAGTATTACCTTAATGCCAGTTAAAACTGAAGCTCCATTTCAACAATGGGGTCTTGATTTTATTGGAGAAATTCATCCACACTTGAGCGCTCAACACAAATGGATTCTAACCGCTACAGATTATTTCACCAAATGGGTGGAAGCTACTCCTACTCGAAATGCAACTGAATCATTAGTGATCAATTTTTTGGAGGATAATATTCTATCAAGATTTGGCTGTCCTCGAAAAATAGTGACTGATAATGCTCAGGCCTTCAAGTCCATGGCCATGTTAAGATTTTGCCAAAAATATAATATTGTGCTATGACACTCCACGACCTATTATCCACAGGGAAATGGGCTAGCTGAGTCATCTAACAAAAGCCTGATCACTATAATTAAGAAAATACTGACCGAAAATAAGAAAGCATGGCATGTGCATTTAAAGTATGTTTTGTGTGCTAACAAGATAGGTACAAAAAGATCAATTAGAATGTCTCCATTTCAGATGGTATATGGTGCTGACGTCATTCTACCAATAAATCTAGCGCTGTCGGTAATGAAACTCTGGCAGGACTCAAATGAAGAGCCAAATGACATTACCAGGAGGATAAACCAATTGATTGAAGTTCAACAAAATAGGGCTGAAGCAGATGAAAAACTACAGAAGTATAAAGATAATATGAAAGCCTTATTCGACCAAAAGACTAAAGAAAAATAATTCCTCCTTGGTGATTTGGTCCTAAAATGGGAAGCCAGGAAAGAAGATGTTGGTAAACATGGTAAGTTTGATCAGATCTAGTGCGGCCCGTACAAAATTACAACCTCTGAGGGAAAGAATGTGTTTTTATTAGAAAACCTTGATGGAAAGATTCTTACTTCCCCTGTCAACGGGCAGTACCTTAAGCATTTCATGCAATAATATGTTTCTGAACTCTCATTGTACATAGTGGTTTGTTTTCATGTTTTGTTTATAGTTATCTTTCTTTCGGTAAGTCTTTATTTCTTATTGTAAATATAAAAGGTCGGTTTAAAAAAAAAATAAAACAAAAAAAAATTATATACAAAATAGGTAAAAATTGCGATAAGCATGTTTCCAATCTACTAGAGTCCCTGACAACTATCATGATTATCTTATTTCATGTGACCTGCTGACAAGACAAAAGACTAGAAACATCGAAAAGGTGACGTGCATGGATACTCACATTGAATGTCTCTCGAAAAGGGTAATAGAATGACAATTTATTTGGCTATAAGTATAAAAACAACTAAGGTATGAATTTTTGTCTTAAAAACTTAGGTTAAAATATTCCAGGAGATGTAAACGAGTAAGACAGTAATCTCATGTTCACTAAATATTAAAAAAAATAATAATAAAATATTATTATATACAAAATAGGTAAAAATTTCCATAAGAAGGTTTCCAATCTACTAGAGTTCTTGATAGCTATCATGATTATCCACGAAAAAATAAGCAATAAAAAGAATTTAAGGCAAAGATTCAAGAGTTGAGTAAGAAACTTGTTAAGAGCAATTGTATCTACAACAGAATATTTGAAGCCCCTTGCTTTCCCCTTGATTATGATCAAGCCATATCTTCACCTGATTCTTGATATCTTCCCATAATCTTCTTAAGAGAAGAAAGGTCTCACCTTAACTTTGGAAACTCACAAGCTAACCTTCGAAACAAGAAAAGGTAAAATTGCATAGTTCCTCTAACTTTAGTTGGACCGGAAGTATGTGTACATTAATCCTAACTCTCTTAGTCATTCTAACAGGATCAATATGATTTATTTCGCTCAAGGAAAGTCCCTAAAAAATATAATAAGAGTCCCCCTTGAGATTTTCTCTGAAGTCGAAGATGTTTGAAGGTCAAGAGAGGATTAGTCTAGAGCATTTTAAGTGAGTTGACAAACCTCTGTTGTAAATATTAAACATATATTTTCCCGGGTATACTGTATATCGGTTGATTGCCCCCACTTCAAATTCCAAAACAAGACAGATGGTGAAGGAAAATTCATTTAAATGATTGCCCCCATCTAGTCCAAAGAGATGAAGAAAGGAAATTCATAAAATGATTGCCCTCATTTGAGCATTTAAATGCTAAAATATCAATGGAAGTGGTGAAAGAAAATTCAATGTGGGAAATATGATAACTTCACCGAGGTACTGAACAAGCTCGCTAGGAGTGAAGCAATGTCCACATATCTGATAGGCTGTTATACATGAATTACAACATGCTCTGGTAACTGTTCCTCTTTTTCGACTAGATCTACATTCTAAGATTATGGGATTCCCTAACTTGAAACATTGGAAATAGTTTACCTTGATGTGAATAAAATCAGATAAAACCTGGTAGAACGATTAAGGTTGTTTTGATTACCTTATACAAATCTGAGATCAATCTTAGGAAAGGAAATCTATTACAATCCTAACTCAAGATCAACAAATGATTTTAGTTCTATAGAGTTTTCAAAGTCAAGGATGAAATCTTAAAGTCCTGTTTGTTTTTCCCTAGAGTGTGTTTCACAACATTGCAATAATGACTCCATTCACCCAATGAAGGAACTCGGTCTACATGTTCTTCTCGTCCTGCAAGGAGATGAGATCCCTAGATGGAGCCTATGTTGAAACAAACTTTATATTTTCCTAAAAAGAATCTTACATTAAAATGAAATTTTGTTTTTATTTAAATAAAAAGAGAACAAAATGCAATTGGATAATCACCATCAAAAAAAGGGTCATCCGATCAATTCAGTGGTCTAAATGTCAGAACAGATTATGGAGCCGCCCTTGGTTTTAAAGGAAAGTCAAATGTTAAAAGCTTCTTAAGTCTCGCGTTTTGGGGTTCTACGATCTATGCAGTTAGATATTTAACGACAACCCCAAAGTCCCGATATCGAAGTTATGAGGAATATTTTTAAATAAAGTTAAACCAAGTTAATAAGAATAATTAAAAATGTTTTAATGGTAATTTAAAATTTTCGCATTTTTTCTTTTCGGGAATCTCAACATAAGCGACAGCTCAAAATCCCGGTCTGTAATTCCTGAAATCCCTTATAATCGTGATTAATTAAAGGTTTAAAACACACTTAATATATTGATTAATCAGTCACGCTTTTGAAATCGAAGAAATATCACTCATCTCATCCAAAAAACCCCGAAGCTCGGAGTCCCAAAAGTATGTGATTAAATTAACATCTAAACAAAGGTTAATGCTATAAATTAGTCTTTCACATTTTCATTTTTCGGGAGTTTGCAAAGACATTTCATTCGAACTCCCAGTTTTGAATCACCGATATTTGGCAACACTTATTATAGATTAATGAAATATATTATAGTGTAAGACGCGTATCTCCAGACGTACTCTCCTCATTAAGGAAAATGAATTTATCGACCATAGAAAGCACAGTATAATTAAGATAGGCTAAAGGCGAATAAAGGTTTCTAATTCAAATTTCTTTCTCACTTTCAGTAAATTAGCAATTTGTATCTGAGAAAGCTTACGCCTTCTTTTCTGTAGAAACTACTCACTTCTTTTCACAGGTATCAAGGCACCCAGGAAAATGCAGACAAAGAGTGATGACATTGGTGAAAGCTCAAATCCAAATTCGGATGTTATATCTGATACCACACCACATGCTATAAATTTGGTCCAGTCCTGGATGCAGATTTTTGAAATCTTAGAGCATGAGGTTAGGAATTGCCCAGACAATTTTGGAAACTAAAGGACCGAAAATAAACTCAGAGATATAGCAGAGGCCGAGCTCCATAAAATATCTACACGGCTGAAGCTCATGCCATACAGTGACATGACAAATTGGGCTCTGATGAACATTGATGTGTAGACCAGGAGTATCACGAACCATCAAAAGGTCATCGTCGTCTCATTCAGGCCAGAACATATTCAAGTAATGTATAAGCTATCCCCTGTTTCTAAATATATTTATAATGCTAAATTCATAGAAGAATTTCAAAGAAAGGAGTGTACAAAATTTGACCAAACATATCCAGATATAATCAAAGGATGGTGGGGAATTCTAGCAAAATTTAGAGCTGATACCCATGGCGTTTATGCCACAACATCGTTAAATGAAAACATAGTTTATATAGCAATGATGTTATGTAGACTATTTGGGAGGAAAATCCCTACCCATTTCCCTACGGAATGGGTGCCAATTATACATGAGGTATCCAAGGGTTACACTTTCAACTAGGGTAAGATTTTATCAGATAACCTAACCAAGGAGATTGCAGAGTACCAAATGGAAAAGTCAAAAGGACATCTTGCATATTTTTATATGTCTTCATATATTATGGACGCTATCTGTTATATGATCCCTTTCCCTTTGATGAATTGGAACTGGAATTCAACCTGTGCAAAACCCATTCATTTCTATGACTCTCAACTATGGAAAGAGAAAGAAAAAGATTTATTTTACAAGATCTGTCACTATGTAGTGATACCTGTGCACCAAATATTGTATGGATACCCACCCCCTCGGATTTCAGATAAAATCATGGGAAACCTCAAAATAGTTCAGATTGGTTTATCGAAGAGAATTTATCTTATGTTAGAGTCTTCGAATGTTCAATTCCCCCCCATGCTCTCCCTAAATTTCTCCTTGATAGTTTGGTGTGCAGAGAAGTGGCATACCAGATAATAATAGGAGGCATTGGTACAGAGTTAAAAGCATCTCAGAAGAAATTCTGGCTAGTTTTTCCTGTACATATTGGGAGGTTTTCATTTCTTAATCTTGGCCATTCCAAAGTGGAAGACGCAACATTAGAAGACATTAAGCTGGTAGATCTTGAACTTAGAAAGAATGACCCATACCAAATTGTGGGAAATCATCTAGCTCATTGCAACATGAAAACGTATGAGCATGAAGACTCCCCCTGTGATGAAATATTCAAAGGATCTAGAGCATATGAGGAGATATTAGAGAGAGTCTAGGCGTTACCCCTTGACCTGCAGACCGGATTTATTGCTTTCTAGAAGCACAGACGAAGTGGGTTGCCAAAAATACTACAAGGGGAATCAATAACCCCTCCTTCAGAACAAGAAAAAATACCTTCAAGTTTCAAATCAAAATCTCAAGATAAAGGGACTACAGAGGAGAACCCAAAGAATCCTGAAGGGTCTTCACAAATATCAAAAACTTCGTGGAAAGAACATCCAACATTTGAAAGAGGATTTAAGCCTAAGACACCTTTAAAGTTGAATCAAATGATTCCTTATTTATCATCAACTATTCTTGCCGATACTCCCAAAAAAACATAAGGAACACAATTCACAGAGTTAGGTAGTCTGATTACAACCTTGATTTCTTTACAGTCAAGTTTTGGGACTCCCCATATCGGAGCTATATATGTAAGTGATCTTGACCCAATCTCTGTTGAAGAAATACCTTCCTTTGACTTCTTTTTTAGTAAGAAAAGGAAGTCTATAGTGAAGCAAGAAATGCACTTGAAATAAGGTACAATGGTAAAAAAGAACATGGTAGTTGTGGATGGACAAAATCTAGAAGAGGAAGACTTTGCCACGGAAGTAGCAAGCTCTTTGGGGGCTTTTTCTATGACCAACTTATTCTCAGTTGATAATCTGAAATCAAGGCTGCAACAGAAAAATCAAATGATAGCCCATGTGCAAAGTCAAATAAAGAATATAGAGAAAAATATTAGAGATGAAATAAATAAAAGACTGGAAGAGGCCAAAGTTGTCGATAAACAAGAGATTCAACTGCTCAAGTCTAGTTTAGATGAGATGTATAAGAATATGCAAGCCAGTCTAGGACATGTCATTCAACAAGAGGGATTAGTAAAGAAATTGAAAGATAAAATGAGTTCTACTGAAAGCCAGGTGATAAATTTAATAGTATTTCAAGCCCAGGCACTGGAAGTACACTAGAAGCTAGAGGCAGAACAACAAAGCCTGTTTTCTGAAGTAGAGATCATTCAAAATCATTTTCAAGACGTAATTCAATCATTGGAGAACATTGTTTTCAAAGAAAAAGAGGCTACATCAACCCAGATCACTTTCCAAAAGACAGTCATATTTTCGGATAAAGAAGAGGTACCAGTAGCTCCTAAATTAACTGTCACCGAACAGATCAAGGGTGATATCATGATGAAGGTATGGGAGGATAATATATCTGATAGTAAGAAAATGGACAAAGAGATAAAGGAAGAATGTGAAGAGACTTTTGGCTTATTAGATAAAAAATTGCTAGACATTGGAAAGGGCGATTGCCCTGGACTACTAGGACAGATCAATGTTACAAGACATCAACTGAACCTAAAAGAGAGTTTGAATGAAACTCAAATTGAAATTTCACAATTAAAACAGGTTGATGTCACCCTAATAGATACATGGCTGGTGAAACCAAATTTAGAATTGCAATCAATAAAGTCTGAAGATAAGAGGTTTGAAGAAAAGTTGTCGAAAATTCAGAGGAAGCTGTATTTGTTTGAAGAAAAGGATATGACACATACTTCCAGAAGCTTAGTACATTTTCGTGGCAGGTGCGTTGAGTGTCTCAGACCAAATGAAGGAGATACTTCAAAGAGATAACGAAGCAACATATGCATGCTCATTTTGTCGGAGTGACAAAGAGGTAAAAGGTAATCAAGCGAAACGGTTTAAGTTTGTATTCTGTAACCGTTAGCACCTAGGAGTTAGGAAAATACTAACCGTTTAGGGTTGATGATTTTTTTATAAATATAATTTCAAAAGACTAAAAGAAGGCTTTTTCTGCCCGATTGTAGTAGAGAGACTTCCCTTTTATAAGAATTAATGACAATGCAAAACAAAGATTCCATATTCTGCCAACCTTGAGTTATGTACTCCTCTGTAATTTCATGTTCAACATCATTTATTATATACCTTTGATGAATGTTTAAACTACAATTTAGTACAACATCTACTGTGGTTATGCTTTATTTGGTTGTCTAATCATTTGCGGATTTTCCTCTGTGTTTTCTATTAGCAGGCACAAGACCCGTGGATTATTCAGATCACTATATTTTTATGCTTCATTAAAGTTTACTCATCTACTTTCTTCTTCTGTAACAAAGTGAGATTCCTCCATGATTGATACCTCACGTTGTTTAAACAACTTTATGTTTTCTTTCATCTCATTTATTATTTTCAATTTCACTTAGGAATGGGAAATGACCTCTAAAATAATTATATTATTAATTCAAATTTTCAAACTTCTCTGATATGATCTAAAATAGAAACAACAAACTAAAAATAAAAGAAAATAAATAATAGAGCTTTAAGCTTTCTTTTCCTCATGACTGTTCCTGTCACAAGACAGCCTAACATAGAACCCAGACTCACAGATTAGACTAGCATTGCGTTAACCCTTTTTAATACTATCCTTGAGACAACCACCACCCGGGTTGAACTTGAACATTCATGGGCAGCCATTGAACATGACATAAACACCCATGAGCAATTGGAAGCTAGACAAAGACAACTCAGAAACCAACCATAACTTATTTTACCTAAAGAACTGATTTCCTTTTCTTATACCTAAGCCCTCTTTATTTTCGGATGCCTTGACAGTATACTTTAAAGCCTTAAAGTATAAACTCAGGAACAACACGAGGAAGAAAAATGGGGAAATTAGACTATGTGTTGATTTCAAGAATTTGAATAGAAGCTCCAAGAAAGATAATTACCCCTTGAAAAAGATGGAGCACATTTTGCAGAGAGTCACTGGTTCATCTAGGATGTCTATGATTGATGGATTTTCTAGCTACAATCAGATCTCTTTCTTGCTTGAAGATAGAGAGAAGACAACCTTTACTACTACTTGGGGCACATTCATGTATGCTAAAATTCCCTTTGGATTGATGAATGCACAAGAAACCTTTCAGCGAGCAATGGACATTGCCTTCATTGGGGAGAAGGACAAGTTTGTAGTCATCTATCAAGATGATATTACACTGTTCTCAAAATTTGATAAAGGGCATTATCATCATTTGAAAAAGGTCTTCTTGAAGTGTAGAACGTTTGGTCTCTCTCTCAATCCTAAGAAGTATTTGTTTTCTATGAAGGAAGGTAAGTTATTTGGGCACATTATATCAACAGAAGGGGTAAGAATTGATCCAAGTAGGGCAGAGGCCATCCAAACCATATCTTTTCCTAGATCCAATAAAGAAGTTCAATCTTTTTTGGGGAAAATCAATTTTCTAAGGAGGCTCATCTCCAACTTTGCTGTATTATTGAAGTACATTACTGCTATGCTTAGAAAAGGAAATGAGGTGAAATGGAATACTGAGGCTCAAGAATCTTTTGATCAAATAAAAAAGGCCTTGAATGAAGAACATGTGCTCATCATCCCTGACCATTCTAAGGAATTTATGATATTTTTCTTTGCCTCATTTGACACATTGGTTGTTGTTTTGCTACAGAAAAATATAGAGGGGTTAGAGCAGCCTCTTTCCTTTTTCAGCAGAGCATTGAGGGATGCAAAAGTGAGATATGATATCATGGAAAAACATGCTTATGCTTTGGTCAAAGCCCTCAAGGATTTCAGAGTTTATGTTCTGCATTCAAAGATTGTTGCATATGTCCCTTCAACATCAGTGAAAGAAATGCTTATCCATCCTGATATAGATGGGAAGAGGAGCAAATGGATTGCTAAAATTTTGGAATTTGACCTTGAAATGAATCCCACTAAACTAGTGAAAGGCCAAGGTTTAGCTAGGTTACTGGTTGAATCAAATTAAAAATATTTATGGATTAATTTCATGAATCTAAACTCAGAAAATCAAAAAGTTGAGTCTGCTGATAAAAGCTCTCATGCCAGCCCAAATTTGGTAGAATGAACTTGGTATAAAGACATCATATATTTTCTGCAGAAGTTGCAGCCTCCTCATGGTTTGGACAAGAACAAGGTGAGAGCTTTGAAGCTTAAATCAATAAGATATTGTCTCATTGATCTTGTCTTATATTGGAAAGATCCTCCAAGAGTTCTTGTGAGATGTCTAGATCCACAGTAGGCCCAAAGGGCCATGACTAATTTTCATGATAGCTTATGTGGGGGCCATCACTTCTAGAAAACCACAACCTATAAGATCCTCAGAGCTGGGTATTTCTGGCCTAGCCTTTTTACTGATGTTTGTGCAAAGATTAGAGATTGTGTCAAATACCAAAAGTTTTTTGGAAAGCAACAACTCAAATCTTTGCCTTTGAATCCCGTGGTAGTCTCTAGACCATTTCAACAGTGGGGTCTTGACTTCGTTGGGCTTCAAGTGGTCAACATTGGTGGATTTTTAATGCCATTGATTATTTCACTAAGTGGATAGAAGCCATTCCTACAAGAAATGCCTCTCACAAGGTAATCATTAGTTTTCTTGAGGATGTCATGTTAAGATTTGGTTGTCCAAGAAAGATTGTTACTGACAATGCTGCCTCCTTCAAAGATGAACCATTGATCAAGTTCCGTGAACAATATGGGATTACATTAGTCCATTCTACTCCTTACTACCCCCAAGGAGATGGTTTGACAAAGTCCTCTAATAAGAGCCTCATAAAGATCATCAAGAAATTGTTAGAAGAAAATAAGAAAGCATGGGACTCAAAGCTGAAATTTGCCTCATGGGCTGACAGAGTTACAACAAAGAGGTCACTGGGTCATTCCCCTTTTCAGCTTGTATATGGGGTGGAGGCTATCTTTCTTACTCAGATTGCATTTCCTATGGAAAAATTCCTCTAGGACTACCAAGGGGAACCTGATGATATGGTCAGGAGGATACAATAGCTGGTTGAAGTGCAACAGACTGGGGAGGAACTACTTGACAGAGCACAGGACCATCAACAGAAGATCAAGCAAACCTTTGACAAGAAGGTAAGCAAATAATATTTCCAGCTGGGAGATCTAGTGCTCAAGTGGGATGCACCCAAGAAAGACTAAGGAAAACATGGTAAATTCAAGGCTCTGTGGATTGGTCCTTTCAATATTTCAAAGGTATTTTCAAATAAAACTTATAAATTGCAGAACTTGGAGGATTTTGAAGTTTTGGGTGGCCCTGTAAATGGGCGCTTTTTGAAAAAATGTTTTTCTTAATCCATGATTGGCTTTGCATTCATTGTAAATATCACTTTTTCTTTTTCTGTTTGAATAAGTGACCCCATATCCCTAGGGTAAGACACTGAAGCTACTCTTTCTTGGCAGCTCACACAGAGCATGCCATCCCCTATAGAGCCATTGTTATCACATGAAGTTGTTTGTGGGTCACACGTAGTTGTTGTTAAGACCTAGTCCTGCACCCCTTCCCCACCTCTCTCTTTTCCTCATACCTTCCTAGATTTTTTAACTCTTGTGGTTGATAAGGTCGGTTTCCCTTTTTGTTCAATGACCGGATCGTCCCTAGTGTCTTGCTTGACTGTTTCTTTGCACAAATTTGTTTTGATTTTCTTAAAAAGATAAAAACATATCGATATTTGGTTTGAATTGTTGGTCAATGTGTTTTCCATTGATTGAGATCACAATAGGTCATCCAAGTTTTTTGTTTGCGCAGAGAACAACCATGAGTGTGAAACAAAACATTAAGAGCAGTCCATTTCGGGATTGAAATGCAAGTAAACATACATGTTAATTTTCAACGGTGGAGATCCCATGCACAGTTCAGATTGATGGCTCTCGTGCATTTGGAATGTCAAAGTCGTGCAAGGCTTAACAACTAGGCAGAATCCCCAAAATCCCAACGCATTTAGATGAAGGTAGATTAATCCTGGATTAATTAGTTATAAGAATATGCTAATCACTTCGCGAGTTCGACCCTTCAGGAGTTATACAAACTCTACATGCAGAATTTCCCAAACCGGAAGTGCCGAAGACTCTTGGGGTCAATTAGTTCAGACACGTTGTGCCCATCCATTAGAGATACGTGGCATACATCTGGTGTCAACACATGGCACTCATTTTAGGCATCTTTGGGCATCTCATTTTCTCATATTCGAGTGACACATGGTGCACTCCTTTTGTGACACATCAGATACTATGACATCAGATGACATTAGGCCAACACATTAGATTCACAACATTGTCATTCCAGAAGTTTTCCATTCAGAACAAGCACAATTCTCTAAATCTTGGAGTTCCGAAGTCCCAAATCATTTTAAGGCATTTTAATCTTGATTTAATTAGTGATAATCACATGCTAATCACTTCACGAGTTTGGCCCTTCAGGAGTTATACAAACTCTACATGCAGGAATTCCTGAACCCAAAGTGTCGAAGACTCTTGGATTTACTCAATTCAGACGTGTGGTGCCCATTCCTCAGAGATACATGGCATACATTTGGTGCTGACACATGGCACTCATTTTAGGAAGATTTGGGCATGCCATCTTCTCATCCTCGAATGATGTGTGGCACACTCATTTTATGATGCATCAGCAGCTGTGACTTCAAATTCAGGAGGTCGTCCTCTGGGAGATATCCCTTTTCATTATCCAAAGCTCCCGAGCGCCAGAATTGGTGCCATATATAAGCATGGTTAAATGGATTCTAGAGTTGGTGGAAGGATAAATTTTAGCAGGGGCACTAAAAAAGGAAAGGTCACCCAGATCACTGATTTCAACAAGATCGACGACAACACTTCATTGCAGTGACATATAGTGCTTGAACATTAAAATTATTGAGCAGTCCCACAGTCGAAACCATGGTATAGCGAGAAGGGTACATGGCAGTTGGTGGTGGATTGAGGGGGTCAAAGTGATGTGGATCCAAACTACCCTTGATGACTTCTACAATCACGTGCTTATATAAAGTCCAATCCAAGAGTAACACATGGCAACAAAGCTCAGCGTTAAGGAAAATAACCAAAGGAAAGTCACAAGGAAAAGCAGAGTGTTAGCAGACCACATTTAGTCTATCACTAGAGGAAAAAATGAAGAAGTTGTGCAGAGGGTTCGTTATGCCAAAATGACCCAGTTCTCTCCTCGCTGAAGTAATAAACCTCTTTTTGATCCCGAGGAGAAATAAGTTAATGAAAGAAAGACTGGTGGTTGAAAAATTAACTACCTCCTTAAATGGAAGATTGGAGGGTCTGGCCGAGAAGACAAAAAATGTCAGCTCGAAGTACCACAGAGGGTATTTTTTCCCACAGGCCCATACTAACCTGAGTTTCCTTCTGACAGAAGGAACAAGACAGGTGAAGGATCCTAGGATAGGAAGGCCAAATCACACTCCTATATGTGGTCGACTGTTTTGATTATAAATACATCAGATAAATAATATGAAGGAGGTGGGATGGTTGAGCAGAGCTCCCCTTTTGTAATATTTTGACTAAATAGAGTTGTTCTTTGGTTATGTATTAGACTTGAGACATTTTCATTAATAGAAGTCAGTTTCCTTCCATCATCTTGTTTTCTCTTATTATGAAATTCTCATGATTGGATGATCCATATGAGATGTCACGGTTGTGTTATAATGGAGGTTTGATTATAATGTTGCTATGAATGTTTTTTCAGTGTTTTAAACTCAGGATCAGGAGGTTCTTGTGACTGCATTTTTCTTTTCCTAGCTGCTTGAAAGCCTGATGCTTATAGAGGATCTATCCACCTTCCTCACTAATTCTTTCTTCTATTCACATTTATCTTTAAACCACTGATTGAAGTTATTCAAAACCTCATTTTCTTATGAATGCTAGCCCATATTTTTGTGTTAAAACATTCTTATGCTGAGTTTTGTCCATTTGACCTTCAATTATTAATTTTCATCCACAAACGATTCTGATGGGTACTGGGCTTATCCTCTTGCAATCTGAGGGCGACTCTTAGTGCTAATAAGCAGGTATATGAAGAATCCATGTAAAGAAAATTGGGAGGCGGTAAAGTAGATTCTCAAGTATTTGAGAGGTACTGCTACTCATGCATTATGTTTTGGAGGTCCAGACATTGTTCTACAGGGATATGTTGATTCAGATATGGCAAGTGATAAAGATAGCAGGAGGAGCACCATAGGGTATTTTTGTACTATAGGTAGAACATCAGTAAGTTGGATTTTGAAACTGAAAAAGGTTGTTTCACTTTCAACAATAGAAGAAGAGTATGTTGTTTCTACACAGGCTAGTAAAGAAATGATTTGGTTACAGAGGTTTATGGAGGAATTGGGAAAGAAGTAGGAGAATAACAGGTTGTACTATGACAATAACAGTGCCATTCATTTTTCAAAGAACTCAACCTTCCATTCGAAGACTAAGCATATACATCTCAAGTACCATTTCATATGATCCATCTTGGAAGATGGACATTTGAAGTTGGAAAAGATACACACTAGCCATAATCCTGCAGAGATGTTAACAAAGGGAGTAACCAGGGAGAAACTAAGTTCCTGATCAGTTTTAGTTGGTCTTCAAGCATGAATATGAAGAATAGAAATTTTCTAGGTCCAAGAAGGATCATAGTCCAACATATACAACAACGATGGATTTGTTGAGATCAATCTCCAAGTGGGATATTATTGGTTGTAGAGCCTCATTATCTTCTTGATTCAGAGGTCTTTGTTTTCAGTCGTGTTTATACCCCATGAAGACTTTACACCTCGGAAGAATGTACACTCGTCCATTCTGGGGAGTGTAGGGGGGGTTACCCCTCCTGTGGGGTCTAGGGCATGCAGACCCCCGACGGGGGTTTGAGGGCAAAGCCCCGGAAGGAAAAAATGCCTTGTAAATGTATATTGTAATCTCATAGTAAATTTGGATCGTTCATTATAAGGTTGCGGATCTGATGGTAGAAGTTATGTTAGAGTTTTTTTCCCTAGAAGGCAACCCTCTTTTATGAGGGAAATTTATTGCGGCTATGTATCATTGCGAATATTGTATTCTAAGTGAGGAGACTGTGAGAGAAATAAGAGGAAGTAATAGCGGGTGCATTGTAGGTTGTATCCCTTCATTTGTTGGATAATAATAAAGGAAGGACCTGGCAATTTCTCTAGTGGACGTAGCCCACACTGGGTGAACCACATATATCTGTATCTCTATTGTATTGTGTATCTTATGTGTTTTATTAACGCATTTTTATTTTTATTTTATTGCTCCGCGATCCTGGTTTTCTAATAGAAAGTGCCACAATTCTTCCATTGATGTCGCCCATGCATCTTCATCTAGTACCTTATCGTGCTATCCACGGGTCAGACAGATTGATGATCCTCAGTAATTGCGGGGCGGGGGGGTCCTTTGTGGTTTTGAAAACCATGGAGAGGGAGGCCGCAATTTTCTTGTTGTTTCCATATGATTTGATTTCTCACCAGAGTTAAGTTTCACGACCCCCTTTCTTTTGTTAACCATCACACGTGTGACAGGGGAGGGGTTGGCGGGGGGGGGAGATCAATAAGGACCATTGATTTTTTATCCACTTGGATCTCGAGCATGGATGCTTGCATAAACCTTCTCGATATATGACTTGACATTTTTCTTAGATAATTTGATAGGTGTTGTAAGTAACTCAACATTCGGGTAGATGCTAATATGTGTCTTGAAAAGTAATTGTTGGTTGGACCTTTTAAAAGTGGTTTTTTAAACAAAAACAATATTTTACTTTAGTTATATCCAAACTTTTTAATATATTTTAAACATAAATAAAATATTACTCTAAGGATTATAACTATTTGGCTTTGGAATAAAGATTTTCAAAGAAGGTTGACTTCGATCCATGACACAATTTTTTTGGGAAGAATAGGAGAATTTGGCTTTATGAAAGGAGAATAAATTTAAATATAAGTCAATATATTGGTATTATGATTATGGAACAAAAGAACAATAAACTAGGCAATAAACTAGGGAATGTTGACTTCGAGGATAAAATTTTATAAAGTGAAAAGTAGGGATAAATTGTGGAGACTTGACTAAAGTTTGAGATGACGGAAAATAGGCATTTCTTTCAAAATTTCAAAATTTTTGGTGATGTCAATTAATGTTACAACACCATCGACCATCCTAATTGAAACGTCTCAAGAAAAAACACAACCGACTCCTCTAGTCAATTGATAAACATAATTGAATCAAAATACTCCTAAGTCATCTTCTCAAAATCTAGAAAAAATGAGTCACGATCATATTCCAATCTATGAAGTGGATGAATATACGAAGAAACATGAGTTTGTTTGCAAGAAATTTTGGGATGCCTTGGACATCAAAGGCAAAGGCAAACAAATGGCACGATTTATTGGAGCCCTAAGAAAAAAGGTTCTCACTTGGTTCATGAACTTCATTGAGAATTAGAAAAGAATCAAGGATGAAGTTAAGAACAATTCCCTATCCTTCTTTATGACCCAAGACATCAAGCATTTGGCAACCCCAAAACTTAAAGAAATCAAGCAAAAACTGAGTGAATTTTGTGAGAGATTATGATAAAAGGTTTAAAGACCTGCTAAGCCAGATACCTAATACAATAGATACATAGTAGTTGGTCCAATGGTATGTTGCAAGACTACTTCAAAGGATATACAAACCACTAAGAATGTGTTATATGAAATCAGGCGAGAAAGATTTGATGAAATTCCAACAAACTAAAAGAGATGAGGATTGGGTAGCCTTGTTAAATGATAAGAGGATGGACGAAAAAATGGAAATGCTTTAGAAATCACTAAGAGATCTGTCACTTCAAAAAAGTGACCTATGATGCACAAATTATGAGTAAAAGCCATACAAAAGACTTTTATAAATATCTAGATACGTAAAAAGAAAACTCAATAATATCATAAGAGTCTAAATAGAAATTCCTATTAAATTTGTGAAATATTAACAATCATAATACAAGATATTGCACACATAATCTAAAAAATGCAAAACCAAAATGATATTAATATTTCAATTTTTTTTATAATGCAATGTTAAAAAACCATTTTTTTATTATAAAAAACCATTTTTTTTATTATAAAAAACCATTTTTTTATTATTATAAAAAAGCCTAATGAAATCCATTTTTGATTCACCCATAATACAAGATATTGCACACATAATCCAAAAAATGCTGGCATTAACATTTCATTTTTTTTTATAATACAAGGTTAAAAAACCATTTTTTTTTATAAAAACTGTAATGAAGTCCATTGTCAATTCAATTTACCCAAATATGGGTATTGTAATTATATTTACATAAAATTATTATGTTTATGTTTATTTATATATATTAAATTTATTTATTTCATATATATTTCAAATTTAAGTGTATATTAAAAATTAAAATAATATACATATTGTTATAAAAATTTGGTATCAAATTAGATGAGAAATTAAAAATATTTATATATTTTTATTTATATATATTAAATATGTAAAAAATTTAAAATATAGTTGATGTTTAATCATATTTAATTATATTTATTAAAATTTAATTGAATTCTAAGCCATTCAAAAATGTAGAAAGCTTTTTTAACAAAACCATTTAATTT
>JASDQU010105684.1:83219-103720 GCA_032191745.1 Picea mariana | reverse complement strand
TTGATTAATTGTGTGTCTACAGAGAAGGATACCAAAAACAATATGTTTGAAAATGTAACTTTTCACAGTTAAACATAATGTTGAGAATATTTCTGGAAAATAAATGTGTACATGGTTTTGATTAATTGTTTGTAATCATCATCATCATCATCATCATCATCATTATCATCATCATCATCTAAGCTTAAAGTCAAGTTGAGAATATTTCTGGAAAAGAACTATATACATGGTGGTTTTGATTAATTGTTTGTAAACATATAATAATAATAATAATCTAAGTTTAAAGTCACTGCCAAGCCATACATTAGATTGGTGTATGATACTCTTTGTTTGTGGGACAAATGATGTGTATGAGGCTCCCTTGTTTGTGGGACAAGAGATCCCCTCCGTGGAACTATTTGACTAAAAAAAACACATGGAGGGTCTGGCCGAGAAGATAAAAAATGTCAGCCCGAAGTACCATAGAGGGTAGTTTTTCCCGCAGGCCCATACTGACCTGAGTTTGCTTCTAACAGAAGGAACAAGACACGTGAAGGATCCTAGGATAGGAAGGCCAAATCACACTCCTAGATGTGGTCAACTATTTTGAGTATAAATACATCAGACAAATAATATGAAATAGGTGAGATGGTTGAGCAGAGCTCCTCTTTTGTAATATTTTGACTAAACAAAGTTGTTCTTTGGTTATGTATTAGACTTGATACATTTTCATTAATAGAAGTCAGTTTCCTTCCATCATCTTGTTTCCTCTTATTCTGAAATTCTCATTATTGGATGATCCATATGAGATGTCGTGGTTGTGTTGTAATGGAGGTTTGATTATAATGTTTCTATGAATGTTTTTTTAGTGTTTTAAACTCAGGATCATGAGGTTCTTGTGACTACGTTTTTCTTTTCCTAGCTGCTTGAAAGCCTGATGCTTATAGCGGATCTATCCACCTTCCTCACTAAGTCTTTCTTCTATTCACATTTATCCTTAAACGACTGACTGAAGTTAATCAAAACCTCATTTTCTTATGCAGGCTAGCCTAGATTTCTGTGTTAAAACATTCTTATGCATAGTTTTGTCCATTTGACCTTCAATTATTAATTTTCATCCACAAACCATTCTGATGGGTACTGGGCTTATCCTCTTGCAATCTGAGGGTGACTCTCAGTGCTAACAAGCAGGTATATGAAGAATCCATGTAAAGAAAATTGGGAGGCGGTAAAGTAGATTCTCAAGTATTTGAGAGGTACTGCTACTCATGCATTATGTTTTGGAGGTCCAGACATTGTTCTACAGGGATATGTTGATTCAGATATGGCAAGTGATAAAGATAGCAGGAGGAGCACCACAGGGTATTTTTTTACTATAGGTGGAACATCAGTAAGTTGGATTTTGAAACTGAAAAAGGTTGTTTCACTTTCAACAACAGAAGAAGAGTATGTTGTTGCTACACAGGCTAGTAAAGAAATGATTTGGTTACAAAGGTTTATGGAGGAATTGGGAAAGAAGTAGGAGAATAACAGGTTTCACTATGATAGTAAGAGTGCCATTCATTTCTCAAAGAAATCAACCTTCCATTTTAAGACTAAGCATATACATTTCAAGTACCTTTTCATATGATCCATCTTGGAAGATGGACATTTGAAGTTGGAAAAGATACACACTAATCAAAATCCTACATAGATGTTAACAAAGGGAGTAACTAGGGAGAAACTAAGTTCCTGATCAATTTTAGTTGGTCTTCAAGAATGAATATGAAGAATAGAAATTTTCTAGGTCCAAGAAGGATCATAGTCCAACATATACAACAATGGTGGATTTGTTGAGATCAATCTCCAAGTGGGATATTATTGGTTGTGGAGCCTCATTATCTTCTTGATTCATAGGTCTTTGTTTTCAGCCGTGTTTATACCCCATGAAGACTTTACACCCCGGAAGAATGTACACTCGTCCATTCTAGGGAGTGTAGGGGGGGTTACCCCTCTTGTGGGGTCTAGGGGAAAGCAGGCCCCCAGCGGGGGTTCAGGGGCAAAGCTCTGGAAGGAAAAATTGCCTTGTAAATGTATATTGTAATCTCATAGTAAATTTGGACCGTTGATTATAAGGTCGCAGATCTAATGGTAGAAGTTATGTTAGCGTTTTTTTCCCTAGAAGACAACCCTCTTTTATGAGGGAAATGTATTGCGGCTATGTATCATTGAGAATATTGTATTCAAAATGAGGAGACTATGAGAGAAATAAGAGGAAGTAATAGCAGGTGTGTTGTAGGTTGTATCCCTTCATTTGCTGGATAATAATAAAGGAAGGACCTGGAAATTTCTCTAGTGGATGTAGCCCACACTGGGTGAACCACATATATCTGTATCTCTATTGTATTGTGTATCTTATGTGTTTTATTAACACATTTTATTTTATTTTATTGCTCTGCGATCCCTGTTTTCTAATAGAAAGTGCCACAATTCTTCCATTGATGCCGCCCATGCATCTTCATCTAGTACCTTATCGTTCTATCCACGTGTCGGCCAGATCAATGATCCTCAGTAATTGTGGGGGGTGCGGGGTCCTTTGTGGTTTTTAAAACCATGGAGAGGGAGGCCACAATTTTCTTGTTATTTCCATCTAATTTGATTTCTCACCAGAGTTAAGTTTCACGACCCCCTTTCTTTTGTTAACCATCACGCATGCGACTGGGGGGGGGAGATTAATAAGGACCATTGATTTTTTATCCACTTGGATCTCGAGCATGGATTCTTTCATAAACCTTCTCGATATATGACTTGACATTTTTCTTAGATAATTTGACAGGTGTTGTAAGTAGCTCAACATTCGGGTAGATGCTAATACGTGTCTTGAAAAGTAATTATTGGTTGGACCTTTTAAAAGTGGTTTTTTAAACAAAAATAATATTTTACTTTAGTTATATCCAAACTTTTTAATATATTTTAAACATAAATAAAATATTACTCTAAGGATTATAACTATTTGGCTTTGGAATAAAGATTTTCAAAGAAGGTTGACTTCGATCCATGACACAATTTTTTTGGGAAGAATTGGAGAAATTGGCTCTATGAAAGGAGAATAAATTTGAATATGAGTCAATATAATGGTATTATGATTATGGAACAAAAGAACAATAAACCAGGGAATGTTGACTTCGAGGATAAAATTTTATAAAGTGAAAAGTAGGGATAAATTGCAGAGACATGACTAAAGTTTGAGATGACGGAAAATAGGCATTTCTTTCAAAATTTTCAAATTTTTTGGTGATGTCAATTAATGTTACAACACCATCGACCATCCTAATTGAAACGTCTCAAGAAAAAACACAACTGACTCCTCTAGTCAATCGATCAACACAATTGAATCAAAATACTCCTAATTCATCTTCTCAAAATCTAGAAAAAATGAGTCACGATCACATTCCAATCTATGAAGTGGATGAATATACCAAGAAACACTAGTTTGTTTGCAAGAAATTTTGGGATGCCTTGGACAGCAAAGGCAAAGGCAAACAAATGGCACGATTTATTGGAGCCCTAAGAAAAAAGTATCTCACTTGGTTCATGAACTTCATTGAGAATTAGAAAAGAATCAAGGATGAAGTTAAGAACAATTCCCTATCCTTCTTTATGACCCAAGACATCAAGCATTTGGCAACCCAAAAACTTAAAGAAATCAAGCAAAAACTGAGTGAATTTTGTGAGAGATTATGATAAAAGGTTTAAAGACCTACTAAGTCATATACCTAATACAATAGATACATAGTAGTTGGTCCAATGGTATGTTGCAAGACTACTTCAAAGGATATACAAACCATTAAGAATGTGTTATATGAAATCAGGCGAGGAAGATTTGATGAAATTCCAACAAACTAAAAGAGATGAAGATTGGGTAGCCTTGTTAAATGATATGGACGAAAAAATGAAAATGCTTTAGAAATCACTAAGAAATCTGTCCCTTCAAAAAAGTGACCTATGATGCACAAACTATGAGTGAAAGCCATACAAAAGACTTTTATAAATATCTAAATACATAAAACAAAAACTCAATAATATCATAAGAGTCTAAAAAAAATTCCTATGAAATTTGTGAAATCTTAACAATCATAATACAAGATATTACACACATAATCTAAAAAAATGCAAAACCAAAATGACATTAATATTTCATTTTTTTTTTTATAATGCAATGTTAAAAAACCATTTTTTTTATTATAAAAAACCTTAATGAAATCCATTTTTGATTGACCCATAATACAAGATATTGCACACATAATCCAAAAAATGCTGGCATTAACATTTCAGTTTTTTTTTTTATAATGCAATGTTAAAAAACCATTTTTTTTTATAAAAACTGTAATGAAGTCCATTGTCAATTCAATTTACCCAAATATGGGTATTGTAATTATATTTACATAAAATTATTATGTTTATGTTTATTTATATATATTAAATTTATTTATTTCATATATATTTCAAATTTAAGTGTATATTAAAAATTAAAATAATATACATATTGTTATAAAATTTTGGTATCAAATTAGATCAGAAATAAAAAATATTTATATATATTAAATATATAAGAAATTTAAAATATAGTTGATGTTTAATCATATTTAACTATATTTATTAAAATTTAATTGAATTCTAAGCCATCCAAAAATGTAGATAGCTTTTTTAACAAAACCACTTAATTTTTTTTTGATTAATTGTGTCTACAGAGAAGGATACCAAAAACAATATGTTTGAAAATGTAACTTTTCACAGTTAAACATAATGTTGAGAATATTTCTGGAAAATAAATGTGTACATGAGTTTGATTAATTGTTTGTAATGATAATAATAATAATAATAATCATCATCATCATCTAAGTTTAAAGTCAAGTTGAGAATATTTCTGGAAAAGAACTGTATACATGATGGTTTTGATTAATTGTTTGTAAACATATAATAATAATAATAATCTGTGTTTAAAGTCACTGCCAAGCCATACATTAGATTGGTGTATGATACTCTTTGTTTGTGGGACAAATGATGTGTATGAGGCTTCCTTGTTTGTGGGACAAGAGATCCCCTCCGTGGAACTATTTGACTAAAAAACATACATGCTCTTAACTATTAATTATAATCAGACCATATAAAATGATGTAGTCTAAATCATTCTACTAAATGATTCTTTTTCTGCCAAGGACATTTGCTTGAAATCCAACAAGAAATTATTAGATCCTCACATTTGAATGATTATATATATATATATATTTCATATATATTTCAAATCTAAGTGTATATTAAAAATTAAAATAATATACATATTGTTATAAAAATTTGGTTTCAAATTAGTAAAAATATTTATATATTTTTATTTATATATATTAAATATGTAAGAAATTTAAAATATAGTTGATGTTTAATCATATTTAACTATATTTATTAAAATTTAATTGAATTCTAAGCCATCCAAAAATGTAGAAAGCTTTTTTAACAAAACCACTTAAAATAATCTTTGATTAATTGTGTGTCTACAGAGAAGGATACAAAAAAAAATTATGTTTGAAAATGTAACTTTTCATAGTTAAACATAATGTTGAAAATATTTCTCGAAAAGAACTGTGTACATGGTGGTTTTGATTAATTGTTTGTAAACATATACATATAATAATAATAATAATAATCTAAGTTTAAAGTGATTGCCAAGCCATACATTAGATTGGTGTATGATACTCTTTGTTTGTGGGACAAAGGATGTGTATGAGGCTCCCTTGTTTGTGAGACAAGAGATCCCTTCCGTGGAACTATTTGACTAAAAAAAAAACATGCTCTTTACTATTAGTTACAATCAGACCATATAAAATGATGTAGTCTAAATCATTCTACTAAATGATTATTTTTCTGCCATATTTTTCAGGGACATTTGCTTGAAATCCAACAAGAAATTGTTAGATCCTCACATTTGAATGATTATTTCTGTATAATGTGAGTGCCCCATGCTAAATCCATTTCTGCATTCAAAAATTGATTTTAAATAACAAAAAATAATGTTGTTATACAGATTTATGTTGCCAAATTCAAACTAAAAAAACCATTTCATAGAAGAGTTAAACAAGCTATAAAATCATAAAATCATGACATATGTAATAGTATATAATCCAATAACACAGAACGACATACCACTCTATGAAGCATTGAGCACCGTTTACTCTATGAAGCATTGCGCACAATGTCTTGAAGGAGCAACTTAACCTATGTATCGTATTCATCCACAAAATGACTTCCACTTCCAAGAAAATATTCAGACACTTTCATAACATTTTTTCTAGTGATCACACAAACTCTATCTTCCTGACAAAGTAACGCTGCAATATTTAAACCTAATCCCAAGTGTGATGACAGGAATAATTTGACCCCTGCAAGGACAAGCTCCACCATTTTCACAATGTCCTTTACTATATCCAACATATGCAATATGTGTTTCAACATTTCTCTCCACTTAGAGAGCCCGTTTTATTCATCGAACCTCACTATGCTATCAATTACAAAGAGACTTTGTTCAAGTGCCCTACTTATCAGATCAATATTCTTATTCTCCTCTTCATCATCATGATCATCCTGGATTCTAATGATGAGGCTAGCCTGAGCCTGAGCACGATGAGTGGCATCTTTGTGTAGCTCTGGGTATAGTCCAAAAACACGACCAGAGCAATCCTCGCAAATTCGAACAAAAAAATATCAAAACAATTGTGTGGATTTTTAAGCGCCGGGACTTTAAAAGGTGGTGACAGAATCAATACAAATGAGTATACATTATCTTTAGGGGCCACCAATAAATTTTCATCTTTGAAACCGACGATATCTACGATCTTGGCCACTTTTGTACAGGCCTCCGTTCTATTACTATTATCTTCAATTGAAGGGTACCAGCTACAGAACGACTCTAACATGGGAGTTATTACATTCTAAAGATAAAGATTGTTGCATATTTCCCTTTAACATCAGGGAAAGAAATACTTATCCAGCCTGATATAGATGGGAGGAGGAGCAAATGGATTGCTAAAATTCTGGAATTTGACCTTGAAATGAAGCCCACTAAACTAGTGAAAGGCCAAGGTTTAGTTAGGTTACTGGTTGAGTCAAATTGCAAAGACTTAGGGATTAATTTTATAAATATAAACTTAGAAAATCAGCAAGCTGAGTTTGTTGATAAAAGCTCTCATGCCAACCCAAATTTGGCAAAATTCACTTGGTATAAAGACATCATATATTTTCTGTAGAAGTTGTAGCCTCCTGATGATTTGGACAAGAACAAGGTGAGAGATTTGAAGCTTAAAGAAATCAGATATTGTCTCATTGATATTGTCTTATATTGGAAAGATCCTCTATGATTTATTTTGAGATGTCTAGATCCACAGGAGGCCCAAAGGGCCATGACTAATTTTCATGACAACTTATGTGGGGGCCATCACTTCTGGAAAACCATAGCCTATAAGATCCTCAAAGCTGGGTATTTTTGGCCTAGCCTTTTTATTGATGTTTGTGCAAATATTAGAGCTTGTGTCAAATGCCAAAATTTTTCTGGAAAGCAACAACTCAAATCTTTTCCTTTGAAGCCCATGGTAGTCTTTGGACCATTTCAACAGTTGGGTCTTGACTTTGTTGGGGAAATCCACCCAGCTTGAAGTGGTTAGCATGGGTGGATTTTGACTGCCACTGATTATTTCACCAAGTGGAAAGAATCCATTCCTACAAGAAATGCCTCTCACAAGGTCATCATTAGTTTTCTTGAGGATGTCATGTCAAGATTTGGTTGTCCAAGCAAGATTGTTACTAACAATGTTGCCTCCTTCAAATATGAACCATTGATAAAGTTCTGTGAACAATATGGGATCACATTAGTCCATTCTACTCCTTCCTACTCTCAAGGAAATGGTTTGGCAGAGTCCTCTAACAAGAGCCTCATAAAGATCATCAAGAAATTGTTAGAAGACAGTAAGAAAGCATAGGACTCGAAGCTGAAATTTTCCTTACGAGATGATAGAGTTACAACAAATAGGTCACTGGGTCTTTCCCCTTTTCATACTGTATATGGGGTAGAGGCTATCTTTCCTACTCATCTTGCATTTTCTGTGGAAAAATACCTCAAGGACTACCATGGGGAACCTGATGATATGGTTAGGAGGATACAAGAGTTGGTTGAAGTGCAACAAACTAGGGAACAACTACTTGACAGAGCGCATGACCATCAACAGAGGATCAAGAAAAACTTTGTTAAGAAGGTAAGAAAAGAAGT
This sequence comes from Picea mariana, assembly GCA_032191745.1. Classification (NCBI taxonomy): domain Eukaryota; kingdom Viridiplantae; phylum Streptophyta; class Pinopsida; order Pinales; family Pinaceae; genus Picea; species Picea mariana. Next base: position 95,448 of record JASDQU010105684.1, on the reverse strand, counting down.
TTTCCATCTAGGAGATCTAGTGCTCAAGTGGTATGAACCCAAGAAAGACAAAGGAAAACATGGTAAATTCAAGGCTCCGTGGATTGGTCATTTCAAGATTTTGAAGGTATTTTCAAATAACATGAAGTTGTTTGTGGGTCACATGTAATAGTTGTTAATACCTAAGCCTGCACCCCTGCCCCGCCTCTCTCTTTTCCTCATACCTTCCTAGATTTTTTCTCTCTTGTGGTTGATAAGGTCAGTTTCCCTTTTTGTTCAATGACCAGATCATCCCTAGTGTCTTACTTGACTAATTCTTTACACAGAGTTGTTCTGATTTTATTAAAAGGATAAACACATATCGAGATTTGGTTTGAATTGTTGGTCAACTTGTGTGCCATTGATTGAGATCACAACAGGTCGTCGAAGTTTTTTTTTGCACAGGGAACAACCATGAGTGCAAAACACAACATTCAGAGCAGTCCATTTTGGGATTGAAATGCAAGCAAACAAACAAGTTAATTTTCAACAGTGGATATCCCATGCACAGTTTAGATTGAAGGATATTGTGCATTTAGAGTGTCAAAGTCACGCAAGTCTTAACGACCAGGTAGAATCCCTGAAGTCCCAGAGCAACTAGATGAAGGCAACTTAATCCTGGATTAATTAGTGATAAGCATATGCTAATCACTTCGTGAATTCAGCCCTTTGGGAGTTATACAAATTATACATGTAGAATTTCCCGAACCCGAAGTGCCAAAGACTCTTGGGGTCCATCAGTTCAGACGCATGGCGCCCATCCGTTAGAGATATGTGGCATACATCTGGTGCCAAAAAGTGGCAGTAATTTTAGGCATCTTTGGGCATCTCATTCGCTCATCTTCGAGTGACGCATGAAACACTCCTTTTGTGACACATCAATAGCTGTGATGTCAGATGAAGTCGGGCCACCATGTAAGATTCACAACATTGTCACTCCAAACGTTTTGCATTCAGAACAAGCATAGTTCTCTGAAGCTCGAAGTTCCAAAGTCCCAAATTATTTTAAGGTGGCTTAATCCCGATATAATTAGTGATAAGCACACACTAATCACTTCACGAGTTCAGCCCTTCGGGAGTTATACAAACTCTACATGAAGAACTTCTTGAACCCGAAGTGCCAAAGACTCTTGGATTTCCTTAGTTCAGACGCATGGTGCACATCCATCAGAGATATGTGGCATACATTTGGAACTGACACATGGAACTCATTTTAGACACCTTTGAGCATGCCATCTGCTCATCCTCGAATGATGTGTGGCACACTCCTTTTGTGACGCATCAACAGCTATGACGTCGGGCCACCACATCAGATTCAGAAGGCCGTCCTCTGGGAGATATTCATTCTCAGCATCCAAAGCTGTCGAGCGCCAGAATTGGCGCCATCTCTAAGCATGGTTAAACAGATTCTAGAGTTGGTGGAAGGGTAAATTTTAGTAGGGGCACTAAAAAAGGCAAGATCACCCAGATCACTGATTGCAACAAGATCGATGACCATACTTCATTGCGGGGACAGAAAGTGCTCGAACATTAAAATTCTTGAGCGGTCTCGCAATCGAAACCATGGTATAATGAGAAGGGTACGTGTCATTTGGTGGTGGATTGCGAGGGTCGAAGCAGGGTGGATCCAAACCACCCTTGATGACTTCCACAATCATGTGCTTATATAAAGTCCAATCCAAGAGTAACGCATGGCAACAAAGCTCAATGTTAATCCAAATCACCAAAGGAAGGTCACAAGGAAAAGTAGAGCATTAGCAGACCATGATTAGTCTATCACTAGAGGAAAAAATGAAGAAGATGTGGAGAGGGTTCGTTATGCCGAAATGACCCAGTTCTCTCCTCCTTGAAGTAATAAACCTCTTCCTGATCCTGAGGAGAAATCAGTTAATGAAATAAGGACTAGTGGTTGGACAATTAACTACATCCTTAAATGGAAGCATGGAGGGTCTAGCTGAGAAGACATAAAATGTCATCCTGAAGTACCATAGAGGGAAGTTTTTTCCATAGGCCCAGACTGACCCGAGTTTCCTTCTGATAGAAGGAACAAGATAGGTGAAGGATCCTATAATAGGAAGGCCAACTCACACTCCTAGATGTGGTCAACTGTTTTGATTAGAAATACNATATGAAGAGGTGGGATGGTTGAGCAGAGCTCCCCTTTTGTAATATTTTGACTAAACATAGTTGTTCTCTGGTTATGTATGAGACTTGAAACATTTTCATTAATAGAAGGCAATTTCCTTCCATCATCGTGTTTCCTCTTACTCTGAAATGATCATGATTGGATGATCCATATGAGATGTCGTGGTTGTGTTATAATGGAGGTTTGATTATAATGCTGCTAAGAATGTTTGTTTAGTGTTTTAAACTTAGGATCAAGAGGTTCTTGTGACTGAGTTTTTATTCTCCTAGCTTCTTGAAAGCCTGATGCTTATAACAAACCTATTCAATTTCCTCACTAAGTCTTTCTTCTATTCACCTTTATCCTTAAAACAATGACTGGAGTTAATCAAAAAATCATTTTCTTATGCATGCTAACCCATATTAATATGTTAAAACATTCTAATGTTGAGTTTTGTCCATTTGACCTTCAATATTAATTTTCATCCACAAACCTTTCTGATGGGTACTAGGCTTATTCTCTTGCAATCTGAGGGTGACTCTCAGTACTAACATTATTGTCGCCATTGTCGGGGAAAGAATTGAAGACATTTCCCTGGGATTGAACGACAAAGCAATACTCATTCTGAAGGTTCATTAGAAATCAATACATTAAAGATTGCATCTTGCACCTGACGACTCCACTGTTTCAGTTGTGGCTCCCAAAGTTAGACACAGGAGGTCTACTCCACATCTACCTTTAGAAACACCTGAAGTTGACCCAGAGAAGATTATCAAGAAAGGAAAATCTTCTCAAGAAGGATTTTCAGCTACTGTACCAAGTAGTTCGGTCATTTACATGATTCTACTTTTAAAACTCTGATAGTTATATCCAATTCTCCTCTTTCACCTTCTGCTGGAGTTTCTAGAAGTTTGGATTTTGAAAATTTTCTTGTTTATTACTCTTATTTTAGCCCCAAATAGAAAAAATAAATATTTGGAACCATTGCCTATCCTGATGTTGTAAATTGGTTTAGACTAGAGTGCTTAGACTATTTTTCTTCTTTAGGCCTTCCTACTCCTCCTCCTATCAAAGTTGTTGTTACTAAAGAAGAGGAAACCTCTTTTCTCTTAGACCCTATACCATCTTCATCCAAGCTTCCTCTTTCTCCAAAATTTCAAATTGTAGTTGTACCTATCAAAACTTCGCCTCCCCCTTGTTCTCCTACAGTTCACAACTCAATGGCAAGTGCTAATCTTCCTCGAAATAGGATGGATGACATAGTGGCTTCTAGGTATGCCCCTCTTATTTTACCTCAACCTATTAATGATCTCCCAGTTGGAGACTACCTCAAGTACATGCCCAAGTTTACAAAGGAGGATCCAAAGTATGTTAAGCTATCTAACAACTTGTCAAAGGAACAAAGGGCTGAGTATACTAAGCTTTTAAAGAAGTTTGTTGATGTGTTTTTCTGGAAATATGAATATTTAAGAACATATGACACAAACATCATTGAACATAAGATCCCTTTGAAAGAGGAGACCAAGCCTTTTAGGAAGAAACATAGACAGATAAATCCCATGTTGTTGTCTATTATGGAAAAATAAGTGAAGAATATGTTGGATGCCAAGATCATCATTCCTTTGAGATAATATGAGTGGGTGGCTAACTTGGTTCCTATGAGGAAGAAAAATGGGGAAATTAGAATATGTGTTGATTTCAGGAATTTGAATAGAAGCTCCAAGAAATATAATTACCCCTTGACAAAGATGGAGCACATTTTGCAGAGAATCACTTGTTCATCTAGGATGTTTATGATTGATGGGTTTTCTGGCTACAATCAGATCTCTGTCTTGCATGTAGATAGAGAGAATAAAACCTTCACTACTCCTTAGGGCACATTCATGTATGCTAAAATTCCCTTTGGATTGATGAATGCAGGAGAAGCCTTTCAACGAGCAAGGGACATTGCCTTCATTGGGGAGAAGGATAAGTTTGTAGTCATCTATCTAGATAACATTACAGTGTTCTCAAAATATGATAAAGAGCAATATCATGATTTGAAAAAGGTCTTCCTGAAGTGAAAAAAGTTTGGTCTCTCTCTCAATCCTAAGAAGTCTTTGTTTGCTTTGAAGGAAGGTAAGATATTGGGGCACATTGTATCAACAAAAGGGGTAAGAGGTGATCTAAGAAGGGTAGAGGCCATCCAAACCTTATCTTTTCCTAGATCCAATAGAGAAGTTCAATCTTTATTGGGGAAAATCAATTTTCTAAGGATGTTCATCTCTAACTTTGCTGAATTATTGAAGTAAATCACTACCATACATAGAAAAGGAAATGAGGTGAAATGGACTACTGAGGCTCGAGAATATTTTGATAAGATAAAAAAGGCCTTGTCTGAATCACATGTGTTCATCAACCCTATCTATTCTAAGGAGTTTCTGATATTTTTCTTTGCCTCATTTGACACATTGGTTGATGTTTTGCTATAGAATGCAAAGGGGTTAGAGAAACCTATTTCCTTTTTCAAAAAAGCATTGAGGGATGCAGAAGTGAGATATAATATCACAGAAAAATGGGCTTATGATTTGGGCAAAGCCCTCAAGGCTTTCAGAGTTTATGTTCCGCATTCAAAGATTGTTTCATATGTCCATTCAACATCAGTGAAATAAATACTTATCCAGCCTGATATAGATGGGAAGAGGAGCAAATGGATTGCTAAAATTATGGAATTTGACCTTCAAATGAAGCCCACTAACCTAGTGAAAGGCCAAGGTTTAGCTAGGTTATTGGATGAATCAAATTGCAAATATTTAGGGATTAATTTCATGAATATAAAATCAGAAAATCAGTAAGCTAAGTCTACTGATAAAATCTCTCATGCCAACCCAAATTTGGAAGAATTCACTTGGTATAAAGACATCATATATTTTATGTAGAAGTTGCAGCCTCCTGATGGTTTGGACAAGAACAAGGTGAGAGATTTGAAGCTTAAAGCAATCAGATATTGTCTCATTAGTCTTGTCTTATATTGGAAAGATCCTCTAGGAGTTCTTTTGAGATGTCTAGATCCACAGGAGGCCCAAAGGGCCATGACTAATTTTCATGACAACTTATGTGGGGGCCATCACTTCTGGAAAACCATAGCCTATAAGACCCTCAAAGCTCGGTATTTATGGCCTAGCCTTTTTTACTGATGTTTGTGCAAAGATTAGAGCTTGTGTCCAATGCCAAAAGTTTTCTGGAAAGAAACAACTCAAATCTTTGCCTTTGAAGCCCATCGTAGTCTCTGGACCATTTCAACATTGTGGTCTTGACTTTGTCGAGGAAATCCACCCAGCTTCAAGTGGTCAACATATGTGGATTTTGACTGCCACTGATTATTTCACTAAGTGGATAGAAGCCATTCCTACAAGAAATGCCTCTCACAAGGTAATCATTAGTTTTCTTGAGGATGTCATGTCAAGATTTGGTTGTCCAAGCAAGATTGTTACTGACAATTCTTTCTCCTTCAATGATGAACCATTGATCAAGTTCTGTGAACAATATGGGATTACATTAGTCCATTCTACTCCTTACTACCCCCAAGGAAATGGGTTGGCAGAGTCCTCTAATAAGAGCCTCATAAAGATCATCAAGAAATTGTTAGAAGACAATAAAAAGGCATGGGACTCAAAGTTGAAATTTTCCTTATGGGATGATAGAGTTACAACAAAGAGGTCACTGGGCATTTCCCCTTTTCAGCTTGTATATGGGGTGGAGGCTATCTTTCCTACTCAGCTTGCATTTCCCGTGGAAAAATTCCTCCAGTAACACCAAGGGGAACCTGATGATATGGCCAGGAGGATACAATAGCTAGTTGAAGTGCAACATACTAGGGAGCAACTACTTGACAGAGTGTGGGACCATCAACAAAAGATCAAGCAAACATTTGACAAGAAGGTAAGCAAAGAACATTTCCAGTTGGGAGATCTAGTGCTCAAGTGGGATGCACCCAAGAAAGACAAAGGCAAACATGGTAAATTCAAGGCTCTGTTGATTGGTTCTTTCAATATTTCTGAGGTATTTTCAAATAAAACTTATAAATTGCAGAACTTGGAGGATTTTGAAGTTTTGGGCAGCCCTGTCAATGGGTGATTTTTGAAAAAATATTTTTCTTAAGCCATGATTGGCTTTCCATTCATTGTAAATATGAATTTTTATTTTTCTGTTTGAATAAGTGACCCCATATCCCTAGGATAAGACAGTACAGTTGTTTTTTCTTTGCAGCTTATAGGGAGGATGCCATCCCCTGTGGAGCCAATGTTATCACATGAAGTTGTTTGTGGGTCACATGTAGTTGTTGTTAATACCTAAGACTGCACCCCTACCCCGCCTCTCTCTTTTCCTCATAGCTTCCTAGATTTTTTCCCTCTTGTGGTTGATAAGGTCGGTTTCCCTTTTTGTTCAATGACCGAATCGTCCCTAGTGTGTTTCTTGACTGATTCTTTGCACAAAGTTGTTTTGATTTTCTTAAAAGGATAAACACATATCAGGATTTGGTTTGAATTGTTGGTCAACTTGTTTTCCACTGATTGAGATCACAACAGGTCATCCAAGTTTTTTGTTTGCATAGGGAACAACCATGAGCGCAAAACTAAACATTCAGAGGAGTCCATTTCAGGCTTGAAATGCAAGCAAACAGACAGGTTAATTTTCAACGGTGGAGATCCCATGCACAATTCAAATTGACGAATCTCGTGCATTCAAAGTGTCAAAGTCATGCAAGGCTTAACGACCGGGCAGAAGCCCCGAAGTCCAAAAGCATTTAGATGAAGGCAACTTAATCCTGAATTAATTAGTTATAAGCATATGCTAATCACTTTGTGAGTTCGACCCTTCTAGAGTTTTACAAACTCTACATGCAGAATTTCCTGAACCCGAAGTGACGAAGACTCTTGGGGTCCATCAGTTCAGATGCGTGGCACCCATCCATTAGAGATACGTTGCATACATCTAGTGCTGACACATGGAACTGATTTTAGGCATCTTTGGGCATCTCATTCGCTCATCTTCGAGTGATGCGTGTCACACTCCTTTTGTGACACATCAACAGCTATGACGTCAGATGACGTCGGGCCACCACGTCAGATTCACAACATTGTCATTCCAAAAGTTTTCCATTCAGAACAAGCACAGTTCTACGAAGCCTGGAGTTCCAAAGTCCCAAATCATTTTAAGGCGGCTTAATCCCGATTTAATTAGTGATAAGCACACACTAATCACTTCGCAAGGTTGGCCCTTTGGGAGTTATACAAACTCTACATGTAGAAATTCTCGAACCCGAAGTGCCAAAGACTCTTAGAGTTCCTCAATTCAGATGCATGGCACCCATCCATCAGAGATACGTGGCATACATATGACACTGACACATGACACTCATTTTAGGCACCTTTGGGAATGCCATCCGCTCATCCTTGAATGACGCATGGTACACTCCTTTTGTGATGCATTAACAGTTGTGACGCCAGATGATGTTGAGCCACCACGCCAGATTCGAGAGGTTGTCCTCCAGGAGATATCTATGCTCAGCATCCAAAGCTTCTAAGCGCCAGAATTGACACCATCTATAAGCATGGTTAAATGGATTCTAGAGTTGGCGGAAGGATAAATTTTAGTAGGGGTGCTAAAAAACGGAAGGTCACCCAGATCACCGATTGCAACAAGATCGACGGCAACACTTCATTGCGGTGACAGATAGTGATTGAATGTTAAAATTATTGAGCGGTCCCACAATCGAAACCATGGTATAGCGAGAAGGGTACGTGGCAGTTGGTGGTGGATTGCGGGGGTCGAAGCAGTGTGGATCCAAACTGCCCTTGACGACTTCCGCAATCACGTGCTTATATAAAGTCCAATCCAAGAGTAACACATGGAAACAAAGCTAAACGTTAAGCCAAATCACCAAAGGAAAGTCACATAGAAAATCATAGTGTTAGAAGACCATAATTAGTCTATCACTAGAGGTAAAAATGAAGAATCCGTGGAGAGGGTTTGTTATGATGAAATGAACCAGTTCTCTCCTCATTGAAGTAACAAACCTCTTTCTGATCCCGAGGAGAAATTAGTTAATGAAAGAAGGACTGGTGGTTGGACAATTAACTACCTCCTTAAAAGGAAGCATGGAGGGTTTGGCTGAGAAGACAAAAAATGTGAGCCCGAAGTACCACAGAGAAGTTTTTCCTGCAGGCCCAAACCGACTCGAGTTTCCTTCTGACAGAAGGAACAATATAGGTGAAGGATCCTAGGATAGGAAGGCCAACTCACACTCCTAGCTGTGGTCGACTGTTTTGATTATAAATACATCAGAAGGATAATATGAAGAGGTGGGACAGTTGAGTAGAGCTCCCCTTTTGTAATATTTTGACTAAACAAAGCTGTTCTTTGGTTATGTATGAGACTTGAGACATTTTCATTAATAGAAGTTAGTTTCCTTCCATCATTGTGTTTCCTATTATTCTGAAATTCTCATTATTGGATGATCCATATGAAATGTCATGGTTGTGTTATAATGGAGGTTTGATTATAATGCTGCTATGAATGCTTTTTTAGTGTTTTAAACTTAGGATCAAGAGGTTCTTGTAACTGATGTTTTCTTCTCCTAGTTGCTTGAAAGCTTGATGCTTATAGGATACCTATCCACCTTCCTCACTAAGTCTTCCTTCTATTCACCTTTATCCTTAAACCACTGACTGAAGTTAATCGAAACCTCATTTGCTTATGCATGCTAGCTCAGATTTATGTGTTAAAACATTCTAATGCCGGGTTTTGTCCATTTGACCTTCAATTATTAATTTTCATCCACAAACCATTCTGATGGGTACTTATCTTATCCTCTTGCAATATGAGGGTGACTCTCAGTGCTAACAAGCAGGTATATGAAGAATCTAGGTAAAGAACATTGGGAAGCAGTAAAGTAGATTCTCAAGTATTTGAGAGGTACTGCTACTCATGCATTATGTTTTGGAGGTTTAGACATTGTTTTACGAGGATATATTGATTCAGATATGGTAGGTGATAAAGATAGCGGGAGGAGCACCACAGGGTATGTTTTTACTATAGGTGGAACATCAGTAAGTTGGATTTCAAAAATGCAAAAGGTTGTTTCACTTTCAACAATAAAAGCAGAGTATGTTGCTGCTACACAGGTTAGTAAAGAAATGATTTGGTTACAGAGGTTTATGGAGTAATTGGGAAAGAAGTAGGAGAATAATAGGTTGTACTATGACAGTGAGAGTTCCATTCATCTTGCAAAGAACTCAACCTTCCATTCAAAGACTAAGCATATACAACTCAANATACGATCCATCTTGGAAGATGGACATTTGAAGTTGGAAAAGATACACACTAGTCAGAATCCTGCAGACATGTTAACAAAGGGAGTAACTGAGTTCCTGCTCAGTTTCAGTTGGTCTTCAAGCATGAATATGAAGAATATAAATTTTCTAGGTCCAAGAAGGATCATAGTCTAACATATACAACAACGGTGGAGTTGTTGAGACCAGTCTCCAAGTGGGAGATTGTTGGTTGTGGAGCCCGATTATCTTCCTGATTCAGAGGTCTTTGTTTTCAGTTGTGTTTATACCCCATGAAGACTTTACACCCCAAAATAATGTACACTCGTCCATTATGGGGAGTGCACGGGGGTTTACCCCTCCTGCAGGGTCCGGGGGCAAGTAGGCCCCCGAAGGAAAAATTGCCTTGTAAATGTATATTGTAATCTCATAGTAAATTTGGATCGTTCATTATAAGGTCGCAGATCTTATGGTAGAAGTTATGTTTGGGTTTTTTTCCCTAGAAGGAAACCCTCTTTTATGAGGGAAATGTATTGCAGCTATGTATCATTGCGAATATTGTATTCAAGTGAGGACACTATGAGAGAAATAAGAGGAAGTAATAACGAGTGCGTTGTAGGTTGTATCCCTTCATTTCCTGGATAATAATAAAGGAAGGACTTGGCAATTTCTCTGGTGGACATAGCCCACACTAGGTGAACCACATATATTTGTGTCTCTATTGTATTGTGTATCTTCTGTGTTTTATTAACACATTTGTTTTATTTTATTGCTCTGCGATTCTGTTTTTCTAATAGAAAGTGCCACAATTCTTCCATTGATGTTGCCCATGCATCTTCATCTAGTACCTTATCGTGCTATCCACGTGTCTGCCAGATCGATGATCCTCAGTAATTGTCAGGCGGGGGGGGGTCCTTTGTGGTTTTGAAAACCATGGAGAGGGAGGCTGCAATTTTTTTGTTGTTTCCATATCATTTGATTTCTCACCAGATTTAAGTTTCATGACCCCCTTTCTTTTGTTAACCATCACGCATGCGATGGGGGGGAGATCAAATAAGGACTGTTGATTTTTTATCCACTTGGATCTCAAGCATGGATGGTTGCATAAACCTTCTCGATATATGACTTGACATTTTTCTTAGATAATTTGACAGGTGTTTTAAGTAACTCAACATTCAGGTAGATGCTAATATGTGACTTGAAAATAATTGTTGGTTGGACCTTTTAAAAGCGTTTTTTTAAACAAAATAAGTATTTTACTTTATTTCTATCCAAACTTTTTAATATAGTTTAAACATAAATAAAATATTACTTTAAGGATTATAACTATTTGGCTTTGGAATAAATATTTCCAAAGAAGGTTGACTTTGATCCATGACACACTTTTTTTTTTGGGAAGAATAGGAGAAATTGGCTTTATGAAAGGAGAATAAATTTGAATATAACTCAATATCTTGACATTATGATTATGGAACAAAAGAACAATAAACTAGGGAATGTTGACTTCGAGGATACAATTTTATAAGGCGGGATAAATTGCGGAGACTTGACTAAAGTTTGAGATGATGGAAACTAGGCATTTCTTTCCAAAATTTCAAAATTTTTGGTGATGTCAATTAATGTTACAACACCATCGACCATCCTAATTGAAACAACGTCTCAAGAAAAAACACAACCAACTCCTCTAGTCAATCGATGAACATAATTGACTCAAAATACTCCTAAGTCATCTTCTCAAAATGTAGAAAATATGAGTCACGATCACATTCCAATCTATGAAGTGGATGAAGATACCAAGAAACACTAGTTTGTTTGCAAGAAATTTTGGGATGCCTTGAACATCAGAGGCAAAGACAAACAAATGACATGATTTATTGGAGCCCTAAGAAAAAGGTTCTCACTTGGTTCATGAAATTCATTGAGAATTAAAAAGAATCAAGGATGAAGTTAAGAACAATTCCCTATCCTTCTTTACGACCCAAGACATCAAGCATTTGGCAACCCAAAAGCTTAAAAAAATCAAGTACAAACTGAATGAATTTTGTGAGAAATTATGATAAAAGATTTAAAGACCTGCTAAGTCAGATACCTAATACAATAGATACATAGTTGTTAGTCCAATGATATGTTGCAAGACTACTTCAAAAGATATACAAACCACTAAGAATGTGTTATATGCAATCACGTGAAGAAGATTTGATGAAAGTCCAACAAACTAAAAGAAATGATGATTGGATAGCTTTGTTAAATGATAAGAGGATGGAAGAAAAAATGGAATTGCTTTAGAAATCACTAAGGAATCCATCCCTTCAAAAAAAAAAGTGACATATAATACACAAAGTGAATGAAAGTCATATAAAAAACTTTTATAAATATTTAGATACATAAAAAGAAAACTCAATAATATCATAAGAATCTAAATAAAAATTCCTATGAAATTTGTGAAATCTTAAAAATCATAATACAAGATATTGTACACATAATCGAAAAAATGCAGAACCAAAATGGCATTAATATATTTTTTTATAATGCAATGTTAAAAAACCAATTTTTTATTATAAAAAACCCTAATGAAATCGATTCTCAATTCACCCATAATACAAGATATTCCACACATAATACAAAAATGCTGGCATTAACATTTCATTTGTTTTTTTATAATGCAATGTTAGAAAACCAATTTGTTTTTATAAAAACTGTAACGAAGTCCATTGTCGATTCAGTTTACCCAAATATGGGTATTGTAATTATATTTACATAGAATTATAATTTT